>NW_017547098.1:2667662-2722261 GCF_001854935.1 Bemisia tabaci
TTTCATGAGTCAACTCAAATCTATCTCACTAATCTGTGGCTAAATGCAACAATTTTTGTTGCGTGGCGCCACGCAACAAAATTTGTTGCATTTAGCCACACTCATTTTGAATGTTTCATTTAGCCACACAGCACCTATAACTTGTGGCTAAACGCAACAATTTTTGTTGCGTGGCGCCACGAGCCGTGGCTAAATGAAATGTAATCTCCGGTATAATAAATTCCTCAAAAGGAACTCAATTTGGCACTAATGTGTTATTTTTCAGCTTCCAAGTGGGAATAGCCCCCTTCTTGACGTTTTTGTTTACATTCATGGCGGCGCCTTTCAGTCCGGAGCTGGGTTTTTGTACACGCCACGATACCTCCTCGATCAAGATGTCGTCTTTGTCACGCTGAACTATCGACTGGGACCACTTGGTGAGCTAAAACAAAATTGAATATCAATGTATGAACCTATTGCTAGGTATTGTCTAATGGAAGTTCGCCTTCAATTTTGCCGCGTAGGCAACAAACCTACTGGGAAGCGCGAATAGTTATCCATCCGAAAAACACACACTAATTTCACTCTGACGGGGGCCTCACTTATGGGCTGTGCCATTATACGTTAAATTTTTTGGATGTTTAGAATTGTATATGGATCTTGACAAGATTACTGTGTAGGTATAGGTCACCGTGGTCATTTTTTGATTTCATAACAGATAGGGGTCACTCTATCCTGCCTCTACTCGACGTATCTCTCGTTTCATTATTGGTTTACACTTTCAGAATTAACTTTATTTCCATTCCTTTATTTCCTCAGGGTTCTTGACAACGGAGGATGAGGTCGTTCCTGGAAATAATGGACTTAAAGATCAGGTTTGAAAATTTTTAAATTATGCTCATATGCCGCAATGACTGGCGTTGTTTCTTAGATAAAGTATTATATATTTTGCCCTCCAACGCTAAATTTGCTGACGTCGCGAAAATGTTTTATTAAGAAAAAAAAATTCCGTGCAATTGAAAAAAAAAATACAAAAACATTTGAAAAAATTACTTACTCTATAAACGGAGAATCAATTCCGGTTCTCCAAAATCAGGATTCTAGTATATTCATGTAAAGCCTTAAACTTGTTTTCGCGATGTCCTGCGCACTGAAGAAGAAATGAAAAAGCTAGTCAAGGGAAGTATTCGAAATGCATTTTAATCTCAAAACTTATACTCTATTAATGGATAAACAAGGCCCGGAAAGAGTATAGCTTTGCAGCAGAAAAATTTTCAGTGTTTGCAGTAAAACGATTTCTCAATTTCCACTGTTGCATTAATTGCTAGGTGATGGCTTTAAAATGGATCCAGCAAAATATCGCAGCTTTCAATGGGAATCCAGCCAGCGTCACGATTTCTGGGATGTCTGCCGGAGGTGCCAGCGTGCAGTATCATTATCTGTCACCCATGTCTCAAGGTGAAAATAATTTTGTGGATGTGATATTGAGAATATTCTTAAAACTGTAAATATCTGACAAAAATTATCAACTATTAATAGTATAGTATTAATAGTAGTAGGATTAATAGTATCAACTATAATTAGTAACCACTATTGAATTGATTTTGACAAAGGAGCACAACTGCTACGGGCAGTCTAGCTATTAGAACATCTCCATTTTTCTACTAGTAAAGTTTAATGAAACTGGGAAAATTTCCTCGATAGTTTATTCGTACAAAATTGCATAACATGCTCTAAAACACTTACGTTTTTATTCAATTAATTAAATTCGGAGAAGTCGAGAAGTATCTAGTGGCAGGATTCCTTTCCATTTATTCATTTTGAGTGATGGAAACCACATTTCGTCGTTCGACTAACATGAGGGCATAACTGCACTATAGCCCAGGAAAGCGTTGAGTTACACGGACGATAGGGTTCGTCGCAAAAGTTAGTTGCATCTTTATGTCTTGAGGGCGACGATTTTACCGAATAGTATAAGGTTCGTGTCAATATAAAAACCTTGTATATATATTATTAATTATCGATAGACGGCGTTCATGACATTACTTCAATGCGACTATGTTCATCCAGGTTTGTTCCATCGAGGGATCTCAATGAGCGGATCATCTTTGACACCGTTCGCCCTGGTGGAAAATGGTCGCGAGAAAGCGGACCGACTTGCCGCAACCCTCGGGTGCCCTACATTCTCGTCTAGAGATTTGGTCGACTGCTTGCGATACCGCCCTGCTCTCCAAATAGTTAAACTTCTCGCAACGCCCTTGTTCATGGTAATGCTGAAAATTCTAATATCACTATATAACCAAGTATCTTACTTTGCAACTTTGTAAATTTACTAGCTTATTTTACTTGTTCGGAGGAAGTCTGATCATCGTTGTTGCACAAACTCTCGTGCTGATTTTTCTTTTTCTCAAGGGGGTGGGGGGAGCGCTTGTGTGAGAACACCTAACGTATTGCAGCATTATGTGACTTCTGTGGGGATTTTTGCAACAATATTATCCATTGATCGATCGACTATCAAATCGTCATCAAACTTGCCATGAATTCATATTAAATGAAAAAAAAAACAAAATTTCACAATTTGAGAAATGAAGTCTATTTCACACAAGACCAGTCAGTTTCATCATCAAGTCAATTTTCATTCAGTCATGTTTTCAATTAGTCTAAATCGTTTTTATAATTAACCTGCATAAAACCCATGCGCTTTTTTGCTTTCAGCCGTATCACTATAACCCATATTCTCCCTTCGGCCCAACTGTAGAGATGGCAGGAACCGAACCATTCCTTTCGCAAAGTCCTTTCGAGCTCCTGAAATCAGGTCAAGTGAAGGACATTCCATGGTTAGCCAGTGTTACGTCAGAGGAAGGGTTGTATCCTACATCAAGTAAGCATTCTGTATTGTAATTGTTGTTGTTTGTCTGTATTGAATTTTGTAATTGTTCTGTAGATTTTTAACTGTGAGGGTGCTTCAGGGTCGAAAATTCAAAATTAAGATGTAGGCACAATGTAAAAGTTACTTCCGATAGTCAACGCTCAGATTCGCATGAGGATGACTGATGATCGAAGAACGAAACGATTGATTCAGCAGGTTATTTAGACATCATTTGCGAAAGCTGCTCTAACAATGTGCTTACCGTGAAATTCATGAGTCATCAATACGAGAATTTTATTTGTTTTGTTCTTAAAGAGTTCCTCATCAATCATCATTCGGCAAAAAACAGCCTGACATAACTTTTGCCTCAGCCAATTACATGTCTCGGATTATTTATTCAGGGTCTCTCTGATGACAATGTTTGAATGCAACTATTCATACTCGAGGGATATCGGTGTTGCATATGCGAAAAATTGAAGGCGCTTCAGCCGCGCTCTCCTCGCAATAAGACGCGTATATCAAAACTCGATCTATCATTGGACAATTTAAGCAAAGAATTCTCCATTTTCCTACGTTCTTTAGGGCAGCAAAACTCGAAATCGAGGCATTGGTACCAGCGTTTTTTACGCAATATGACTTGAAAAGGTTAAAATATAAGTTGTAAGAGACATTGTATGATATAACCACAAAAATTATTATGAAACTCAAAAATGTAAGTCCTTTTGTATATGTACGTAACAAAACCAAAGAAAACTTCGGGAAATAAACGAATATGTCCGACAATTTTAATGGAATCCACGCATTTTTTTTAGTCATTGCTTAAAGTTTTGAGTTTCATAGGAAATAATAACACTTTTTTATTCCTCGATATTTGTTCCTTATAATAACGTTTGTTTATTTCCCAGATTTCGTGGCAAATGCTACGATATTGTCTGAGATCGAAGAGAGATGGGATGAGTTGGCTCCACATTTACTAGATTACAATTATACCATCCCGCAGGAGAAAAAGATAGAAATTGGAAGAGCAATCAAGGACTTTTACCTCCAAGGAAAACCCGTCTCTCCTGACACGACCAGTGAGCTAACCCAGGCAAGTATTGCGCATCCTTATTCCTGTGGCCCGCAATTTCCTGCAAACAGTCACGAACAAGTTTAAGTTATAAAATAATTTAGCACAAGTCTCAAAAAATTTCAAGTTATACTGCCAAGTTGATTCGTATTCCTTACAAAGTATACATACAGTGGCTGAAAACTTTTGAAACGTTCCGATCCAAACACGTGGGTTTGGAGTTGAGCTAATTTTATTCTTTTTTCTTTTGTATAGATGTTCGGAGATAGACTATACGTGGTACACGTTGAGCGCGCAGCTCGACTACAAGCGAAATCTAATACAGCTCCTGTGTATTTTTACCGTTTTACATACCGTGGAAAGCACAGTTACTCAGAGATGATGAGCTGGGGCTCCACAGAGAATTTCGGTGCGTAATAAACGGCATTCATATTTTTAAATAAGAAAATAGAAATCGAAAAATGTTGAAATGAAATTGAAGTGAAATGAACAAATAAGTTTAAGTAATGGGAATTTAAAATATGGTATTGAATACCCAATAACGTTATGGTGAGTTTTTACTGACGGGAATGTATTTTCTTCAAACGCAATGTTGTTTTTAACAAGGAAAAACATTCGGAACTCGGATAAAGTTCGGAAATGACGAACCGAGAACTTATGTTTTGCTTAGTGCCATTTTTTGTGGGAGGTACAAGTGGAACTCAAAATCAAAACATGCATATTCCATAATTATCACATGACGCAATCGCAAGTGCATGATTCTCATTCTGTAAACCACGAAAAAATGTGTAAGTATGTGTTTCTTCAGAAGATAAACATTATTTGACAACCTTTAAATAGTCTAAAATTCAAATTAAATTCTCACTCACATTTCCAAAGTATAACAGTCGAAAATAAGATAAAATATTGAACTTCTATCAAAGGGGAGCATGATAGTCCTTTAAATTCACCCAGGCATATTGGACAAATTGCTTGATTTGACTATTAGCCTGCGAAATGCATACTACTTTTTCATCAGTCATAATCCTATCCGATCTCTGCTTTTAATGACTATTACAGGAGTGAGCCATGGGGATGATACCGCCTACGTGTTAGGGACATTCTACGGCAATCCCGAGGAAACACCACAGGATAAGGCCATGACTCGCTTGATGTTGAACATGTGGCTGACTTTTGCTAAAACGGGGTAAGGCTAATTTATATTTACGCATTTAAGTTCCCAATATCGGCGAAAAAATTACAGAATAATGAAGCACGGAGAAGTTCTTCTTCTTTGATGTTATAAATAATACTTGAATATCGTCGTATTGGAGCGCCTAAAACTTCGTTGGACGCAACACGCGTTTCCTTGACTGTTTACTGCATTCACCCGGCGAACGGCGTTTTATTCCGCAGTATGAGGCCCTAGTCCGTTAAGACGAGTAGGACGCTTCGTCGGGAATTATGAGAACATCAACCGTCCAGTAAATGTCAGATAGCAACCCAAAAGGTAATATGGTGCTCCAAAAATTTTCGGCAAAATTTCGACCAACAAATAATTTCGTGAAAATCAAACAGCCCGTTGAAAATTTTAAAAAATCACGGAAAAAGAGATAGGGTTTGATATGATGGGCATTTCCAATTACTTGTGGTAGTACCCCAATAAATTTGGCTAATAACCCACATGTTGCGCTGCCACCCCAACTTGAGTTGTGGCACTACCACGATTAATTGGAAATGCCCGAATCATCTAAAAAATTGGGGTGGTATCACAATGTCAAAGGATAACCTCTAACAATTTTGTCTGTGATCATTTCAACGGGAAGGCTAGAATCTGACCGAAAATCTGACCGTGGTGATAGGTCAGTTTGATCGTGTGATATAGGCTTATGTTCGCAACAGACCCATTATGACCTAAGTTTATTTACACAAGGAAAATAGAAATTGCTGATTTAACATTTTTGTAGTTAAAAAAAGTGTCCGACATGTTTCAATGTAGATTTTACACTAAAAAATGCTACATTCACCGCCCCCGTGGTTAAATTATCTTTCCACTGATGTAAAATGTACATTTGAAACATGTTGGACATATTTTTTAGCATTTTAATTCTTAAATCAGCAATGCATTTTCTTCCGTGTATTTCAGTGGAGCGAGTCTCGTGGCCTGGGCTCTGTAGGGGCCAAGGGGTTCCAAATGTATTTTTGTGTGAGCTCACAAAACGTGCTTCATATAAAAACCTCTATTCTGTTTCAGCAAACCTGTGGTGAGCCATAATGTGCAGTGGGCACCAGTCAAACCCGAGGGTGACTTGGATTACTTGGAAATCAATTCTAGCGAGGATTTGGTGCCGAAAACAAGCTCTGATTTGGGCTATCGGCGGTTTTGGGATAGATTGCCCTTCAACGAGCCAGTTGAACCAGTTCCTATGAAAGATGAGCTCTAAAGATGTCCTCGGGGCTAATGTTGAAGATACCAGTGATTTTTTAAAAATAAAAATTCTTTAGATTTGACGCACCTAATTTTATTTCCTCCGTGGTGGTAGTCGTCCACGAGAAAAGGGACCTTTTTCCACAAAAAATCAAAATTATGTTTATAATACCAAAACATAAAAGGATGTTTTTAGAAAATGTCAAAAAAAAAAAATCGTGGTTGTGGTGCATTGAAGTTTAACGTCCAAGAAATGAAGTTTTGAGAAATAAAATATCTAAAACCTACTGTGCTCTGGACACGGAACAGTTGGTATATAATACTCTCCTCTATTCACCGGAAAAATGGTTTAGTGCTTATACTTATATAGGTAGATCAAAAGGATTACATTTAGCTTAAGGAGACCAAGACATTTAACATGCTTTCAAAATAGTGCAACTTCTCCTCTGCTCACAAAATATACGCATATGCACAGTAATACAATTTACAGGGTTGTTTATTTAAACATTAACAAGTTTTTTGTATAGAGAAACAAAAACTAGTTTCTATTTTCCGCATCTTTTGGGTACAGATGAAGATGCTTGATTTTAAAATTACACGTTACAATTAGACACGGTGGTTCTCTTCTGATAAATGCGATCCAAATGGTATGACTCAGATGTTGAGTAAGCACCCATCATCAATGCACTAGCTATGAAAGAAAGGTTATTGTCCACCCAAAATCTGGGTGGTGCCATTCTAAGACCCAGTCCTAAAGTTGTTTTATCCATGTTGACACAGAAACGGACTAAACCACTCACCCTTGATTATTTAGGACACCAAAATGAGTTTTACACCGAAATCTTAGAATCAGGTTTTTCGACCCAACTCGATAAAAATCGATCTCACTTGGATTTTGGATTAAGGTCCCTTCTTCTGCGGGCGGTCACATTTGCAAACAGCGTTCCAAAGAGTAATACTTCTCAGCACGACAAAGATAGGACCAATGAGAACCACGTTGCCATATGTGTGTAAAATATCTCTTTCTTGCCCTAAATCATGCAAAGAGGTTTGAATAAATTCAGCATAGATATGGTGCGGTGCGACGACGCAGCGTTAGGAGCGACTTTTGACGCCCATACGTTTTGCTGCGCACGCGCATCGCAGGCTTCGACGTGCATTGTTGCCAAGTAACATCTACAAATCTCCGTTATCCATGTCATAGGCTCACTAGAAACTTATATTTTGATTAAAATCTGCCAGCATCGAAACGTGCATCGCTGTCGGTTCTTTTGGTAAAATTGTCGCTCCTTAGATTAAACCTGGTAATTCTGTGCTGTTTTCCTACAAATTGACAACACTGATGTGCATCACTGCATCTGCGACAACTCGGCTCGCGAAATATATGCATGACCCAAATTCTAATTGGCTTTGCCAGCCGTGACTTGCAGTTGCCCCGCAACGGCCTTTTTTTTGCAAGTAATATTGTGGCCTTTGCAGGGCGTTACGCACTGTTACCTGTCGTAGCAATGCGTAACATTGACGCTGGGAAAATTAAAAAGAACGAGCACGAAATGCTTTTTAATCTAAAGCTTGGATGCAACTTTTCGAGCTTCGTGGATGTCCGGGTTGCATACGCACGGAAGTGAAGGCGTTTTGACTTTAAGGACAATTTTATCCTGCAATGCCCATAAAACGATTATATCGTATTCACCTCCGGCAAGCTTCTCTGCAAGAATCTAAAATAACGCAGTGCATTTGATTCTTCATTTCTACTGTAAAGACATATCCTAGGCACAGGGCCGGATTTATCTACTTGCCGCACATGGGCCACCTGTATTTTGCCACCCCCTTCTCATTCGTTTTGAAACATCAATAAAAACCATCAAGTGAACGTGCCTGCGGGGGAGGGGTGCATGAGATGCGTTTACTCATGTTGAACACATTTTTCGGGAAAGCCCTGTCAACACTACCAACGAAAGTTCACGGAACTTTGCGAGAAAGTTAAGTTTCGTAAACCTATCTCTGTGTGGACAAGACCTTCCATTCATGAGAAATGAACGAAAAAATTATAAAAGAACAAACATTTATGTGGTCTAATTATTTTAACTTCCGCCGCCGGTCGAAAAGGCCAGCGTGCATGAGGGCTATTTCAATTGTAATCTTCCGTCGCATTTCTAAGGCGCAATGATACAACTATTTGAACTCTCCGGAATGCATGAGGTATCAATCCGCATTTGAAGGCGTTTTCAAAACAGCCAAGTTCCGATACCCGGATTATAGTTTTGCATAGTTTACATTATTTTGTTATATTCCGTACCACTTGTTTATTTTTAATCCTCGTAAAAAAACCACCCATTTGCTAAATACAATTCTAGCTGGAGTGCACTTCAGCTATGCATTCACCACTGCAAAAATGTCAAAGGAAATCGACACGTCCAGCATGCATGGAGGCTATTTCCATTTAAATCTTCCGTCACATTCTTACGGCGCAATGATATAACTATTTGAACTCTCCAGAATGCGTGAGGTATCACGCCGCATTTGAAGGCGTTTTCAAAACAGCCAAGTTCCGATACCCGCATTCTCGTTTTGCATAGTTCATATTCACGTCCGCGCAGACCGCACCGTGTTTGGCGCAATGTGCGAAGTATATTCATCCAGTCTTGTAGGCGCTTTGAATTTCACGCCGACTGCTGCTGAACGCACTGTGTTTGACGCAATTCGTGAAGTATTCACGCAGTCTTGTAGGCGCTACGCGTTTCACGCTGACCGCCCTGTGTTTGGCGCAATGTCCGAAGTATTCAAGCATTCTTGGAGGCGCTATCCGTCTCACGCTGACCGCAATGACCGCACTGTGTTTGATGCAATGCGTGAAGTATTCGTGCAGTCTTGTAGGCGCTTTTATAAGTTACATGCCGATCACCGCGCCGAGGGCTTCTCCTTTTCATCTCAAATTCTTGTCATCATTTCTCTCTAATTCGCACAGTTCCAAGCCAAATTGCGTGTTTCGTTTCTCTCTTAACTCGACTAATTAAAGAAGCTGTCTCTTGTATCACTGAAAGACGACAAAATTAGAAATTACTATACTCACAGGAAATAAGGGATTTTGTCGCAATTCTCGTTTGTAATTTTTTTCCTTATCCGATTTTTTTTTATACCTTCATTTAAAAAAATTGCAGAATTTGCCGCCTCCTAGACTTGCCGCCATGGGCCGCAGCCCACGTGGCCACCCCCTTAATCTGGCCCTGCCTAGGCATGAATAGTTGCTCCACAAAATCATGCTCAGCATATCGCGATATCAATATTGATCCTAGACGGAACAGTATTGATACCCGTCTAATCCGGCTCAGTGTTCTTAAAGCAAAAAAGAATCCGACAAAAATGTACCCAAAAACGGTTTGCAAAGGGTGAATCTATGGCACGTGTAGACTTAAGATTGCGAAAAATCAAAATCTTGGCTGATGCTACTTTCGAGTCATGGCAATTTAAAATTTTCATAGTGAATGGAAGTTTTCTACTGATTTTGATCCGGTTTTTGTTTATTTACTTGAATCGGTGGTGCGATAAGTTCACGTTGATCGATTTACGTTTTTATTTTTCGTTCGAGTTATGTCGAACGAAAACATATTCTCTCGTTGCCTGCTGACTTCTATCATACTTTTTCTTACCTAAACAATTTGCCTTCTGCTGCGTCTGCAGCAATTGTTGTAACAAACATGTTGTGCGTGCTGATTTCAGCTTATTATAATTGAATCTCTAAAGGCGCTTTATTTGCGAAAGCAAATCGCCTTCAATTCCGTCTGCAGCAATTGTTGTTACGAATATGTTGTGCGTGCTGATTTCAGCACATTACATACTTGACTCTCTGAAGGCGTTTTATTTGCGCAAGTAGCGTACTCTGTTGGAAAACGGACGAAGTAGAGATTAAGCGATTCATTCAATCTCACTGTTGTTGTTCTCCAAAAGGGTGCTCTGCGTTCGCACATAAAACGCCTTCAGAGAGTCAAGTATGTAATGAGCTGAGATCATGCCGCACAACATGTTCGTAACAACAATTGCTGCAGACTTAGCTGCAGGTGAATTGAAAACGACCGTACAAAACACTTTGAAAACATTTTAGCTCTTTCATTATCATTGTCACCAATAGGGAGTTGTATTTTATGATCTCTTTATGAAGGATTCTCGAAAAAATTGTCACAATAAACTAGGTTTAAACGTAAAAGAAAACATACCGCGCAACAAATTTTCAGTCTTTCTGTCTCAAGTTTTTAAGACTGAAAAAGCGCCAACGCCACAATGGTCTTGAAGCAAAAAAAATAAAATAAAATAATGCCATAAAAATGTACCCAAAAACGGTTTACGTCGAGTGAATATATGATACATACAGGGTTTCCAGTGATTGAAAAGTTCACCATGGAAACTTTTACAACTTTGCTCTGACCTACATCTCAAAATGCTATTTCCATCTATGCATTTTAAACTTTGCTCCATGTTTCTTATCATGACGTGGATTTTCAATGATTTAGCAACGTGAAACACCCGAACTTTAACTTCAAATATCTCTGATAGTAGCAACAAGTCGCAAGATCTTTTTGGTAGAATTGAACTTGGACATCTGAGGATTAAGAAAATGTCAACCACCCGGAGCATTTTTCGTTTCAAGCTAGACATCTTCATTTGAAGTTGACTTCTTTCTCCCGTGTATTTCTAATGGAACAGTGATTCCGACCCGTTCCCTGGTAAAAATTGGTGATAGGAGCTGCGTTTCAAAATACCATAGGAGTTCTTATAGCCGACTGAAGAAGGCGATAGAAAATCATACAGCTGGCTGTAGAGAGTGGAAAAAAGCATACGGCCGGGCTACACGAAGCGATACAAAATTACACAGCCGGGCTATAGTTCCTGTCGCCGGGCTTTACACTTTATCGCTTGGCTGCATGTTGCTTTTTCGCCATCGGCTATAAAAGGCTATAAGAAATTGTGTAGAAATTCGTGTGCTTTGGAAATCATTAAGTTTGATACGGAACCACCTTGATATTTACAAAACACACATTATTTTCCTTTAAAACATATTTTTTTTTCATCACTTAAAATGAGAATAATCCGTACAGGACGTGCAAACATTTCAAAATCATGAGTTGAATAACGCTGACTCCGCCGGATCAAATATTATAGCCTAACACAAAGCGGAGCGGCGACGCACTGGCGCCTACAAACCTAACAGGGATACTTCACGCATTGCGCAACGCGTGAAGTATCCCTGTTAGGTTTGTAGGCGCCAATGCGCGTTTCGCGCTGGCTGCCGCGCCGCGCCGCAGCGTACTACGGCGCTTGAAGCAACTATTTCACACCAGAGGTATTGCACAGTATTATACGAAATTGAAGGCGCTCCAACATTTTAGGAATGGCAGGCATCCTTCAAAAGTACGGAGCTTTCCTCGCAAAATCAATCAAGATACTACGGCCCAAAAAGAGAGCGGTAGTCCAAAAACTCACCAAGTCCTAGCATCCGTAATTAGTAACGTTCAGCATACACTTTATCGCCATGCTGTTGCTTAATTGCCATCGGCTATAAAGGGCTATAAGAAATTGTGTTGCCGGCTATAGAAGCTATTGGAAATCTTACAGCCGGCTGTAGGTCTATGGTATTTTGGAACACAGATTCTACTGCCAATTTTTATCAGGGTTTCCCGCCCGCTCTCGACCGAAAATTTTGAAAATGAACCATCATTGTGTATTAAAAATATCTTCAAGATGACAAACTCCAAAAAAAATATTCAGATGTCGAGTTGTGAATCTTTTATTTTGTCCACAGAGGGCCGCACTGTGCGACGCGGCGATGAAGCCGCGTTCACACCTGCCAGCCGGAGCGACGGCGGGCGACTGAGCTGCGCGACTCGGGCCGGCTCTGGTCGCGGCGGCGCAGGCCGCAAGAGTGGTCGTTGCCTTTTTCGGAGCCGAGGAGTGGGTAGTGGGTGTCGGGTAGGTGCGACTCCGCGGAGCGAAGAGTTCAGCTGTTCAGTCAGTCGATGCCCGCGTCTCACGCCGTCAGCAACGCGTTCTCCGTTGGTCGTTCGCCGCGACAGATCGGAGTCGAATTCGTGTTACACGTAAATAAAACACAGCGCGCTTTGTATAGTGGATTTGTGCTTTAGTTCTGTGGATTTACGGATTCTTGACTTGTGCGCCTTTTGGATTACACGCTCGCTCGGTGCTCACGTTGCTCGTCGTTGCCGGTGAGTCATGAGTCATGTCAATATTTACAATTCGGCGGATCTCCTACGAAAGAACGTAACTCTAACGTGCTAAGGAAAAACGCCGTATGAGCCATCAGATATTGCCAAGTTTTCTTTGATGAAATATGAATTTATTGGAAAGTTATGAATATTTTTATTCCAATTTTTCAGACAATATTGTTCGCAGTTTTCTCCAAAATATGTGAAAAGTTGAAGGAAAAATACGCACAACTTCCTTTCAAAATAAATATTTTATCGGAGAAAATTTGGCAACTCTTGAAAGTTCATTCGACGTTTTTCCTCAGAACGGCAGAACTACACTTCAATGTTGCCAAATTTTCCCTTGCAAAGTGCGATTTTAGTCGTAGAATCTTGAGCATATCTGACTGAAAAGTTCACTGTTTTTTCATCCAATCTCATGTCAAAATCAGAGGAATTTTGGAGGAAAATTGCACAGGTACATTCTTGTAAAAACTCGCATTTTCTGGGTCAATTTTGCAACCTTGGAGTGGAGTTACGTCCCTTCGTCCGGAGAACGACGATTTAGATGGTTGAAATGCAAAAGCGCGTAACTTGTTTGCGGTTTTTCAAAATCTCTGCTCTTGTTTTCCTGTGTAAAGGAAGAACGAACCATTATCATTGCTTGTTTCCCAGCATAATCAACGTATGAAGTGGAAAAATCTGGGGGGTGTTCAAGTAATGATGTTAAGTATTTCTCAATTTGGAAAATAATTTATGGCAGGTTCAGCGCCACAAACCGAGTTCCGTTTTTCTGCAGTTCCGCCGTCGATTTGAAGATGAGTAGGTACGACTAGATTGCTGTCGTGCTAAGGAAAAACGCCGTATGAACATTCGAGGGTTGCCAAATTTCCTTCGATAAATTTGTATTTTTTAGGAAAGCTATGAATATTTTTCCTCGAAATTTGAAGAAACTTTAGGTGAAATTGCGCATAAAATTATATGAAAAATTGGAAAAAAAATATTGATAAATTTTCCCGAGAATTCTTGATTTACCAAGGAAAATTTGGCAACGCCTGAAGGTTCATACGGCGTTCTTCCTTAGAACGGCAGATTGGGGGTCTGAAGGAACTCCCGCCCCTTCCATTGGCCGGGAGTGCTGAGAACCCCCTTGATTATGGGATGGGAGTTGCGGGGAGCTTCCTCAGGAGAACAGTAGCATAATTGGACTGCATTTTGCAATTTGGAACTATAAATTCTGGCTCATCTAAAAAAACACTTATGTTCATAGGGAAACTAATGGCACATACGTTGTTTTTAAACTGGGCCGGATTTATAGTTCCTAATTGCAAAATGCAGTCCAATTGGTGATTGAATGGTAATCGACTTTTCTGCGTTAAAACTGAAACTGAATTTTTCAAAAATGAAAGAAGGCCACTCAATTTTTATGCCAGAATAGGTACCATGCAAAAGATTTAAAATCAAGTCGTTCTTACTGAACTTCAATCATGCAGAACAGATGAATTTGCAAAGAATTTTTGATCTACCTCATATTTGCCTACATGTTCGCGTCATGTAAGGGCTTGCCACCCCATAGAAGGACAGTTCCTGGCGTGGTAAGGCTCTATTAAACCTCTTGACTTAATTTCAGGCATCAAATAGGATCAACATTCGTTTGATTGTAGTTGCCTCAAATTTTGTAAGCGTGACATTAAAATCAAGGCAATTCGCAAAGCAGATTAGGAACCACGCGCACATTGTCGCTACTCTGATGTAAGGGCCCTATTAGCCATATAAATCCCTACTTTCCAGGGCTTAAGTGAAAAGCGAGATACGCCCTTATGGCAGAGGAGCGACGATTTGTGTGGATGACCAGAGTCACTTGTGACCCTCACAAGGTATAGACACAAATTCTGCCGTGCTAAAGAAAAACGCCGTATGAACCTTCAGGCATTTCCAAATTTCCTTTAATAAAACACGAATTTCCTAGTACATTTATGAATAATTTCCTTTCGATTATTCAGACAACGTTGTACGCAATTTCACCTAAAGTTTCTGAAAATTTTGGGGAAAGCATGCATAACTTTCCTCAAAAATGAACATTTTATCGAAAGAAATGTGGCAACTCGCGAATGTTCATACGTCGCTCTTCCTCAGTGAGGCAGAATTCAAGTCCATAGTAGTTCAACTCCTCTAATCAGAGACATAAACAGAAAATTTTTTGGGGACGGGGTGTACCTACGGTCAAAAAATATGGCCACGGCAGGTTCAGAGAGAAAAATGCCCGAAAATCACAAAAATGTCCTTGTTTTGTGAACATTTTCCAGTTATTTCTAGTGAGAATTTACTTTCATGGAAAAAAGATAAAATTCATACAGGAGCATTTGGGATGGGTGTGATTCATGTATGACGTCAAGAAGAAAATTGGAATTTTCGACCACCCTACTTTCATTGCGGAGCCGTGACGCACGTTGATACCACCTCTGAAAGGTACGTTACACCTCGCGAAATACTCCCCCTTCCCTTCTCCAGAATTTTTTTCGCGATATAACTGGGGCCTCCGAGAGAGTTGTGTGCGATCTGATAATTTGTTTCATGAAATGTCTCAGTAAAAGTACACATATTAAAAACCATCTACAATAAAGTAAAGATTACCAAAAATGGATGAGTTAATAAAAAGATACAATAATTTTACTTATCCGAGTAGTCAAGATCTTGTGGACACAAAACATTTATTTTAAACACATCAGCACACGTTTTATTATCTACATCAACGTATACACTTTCGATATAAATTAAATCAATTTATTTTTGCATACAAGAACTCGGAAACATGCACTTAAATAAAATTAATAATGTTTCCTTCAAAATAAAGCTCGATCTTTGTGATCGAATCATGTAATTATTACTTTATCCAACTGCTACTTTTTTTTGCACTTTTTATTTATCCATTTCTTCATTTCTCCCCCGGTGTACGATTAGGAAAGTTGTGTTAACACAAGAATAATCCCAGCATGTGCTCAAAATAACAGGAAATCCAGTGTGGGATTCAGTGATTTAGTGTTCACGACGGGATACGAACCCGGTCCTCCGCGTTGTCAATCGTGTTGTTAGCGTTTGCGCAAGAGCGCCACCACGTGGGCGAACATGCAACTGCGGTCCTGGCGGAGGACGGGCGCGGGGAGCGGGGCTAGGAATGAGGTTATGTAGCGCCAGCTTCGACCAACAAAACACGTCTGGGACTTTTTTTTCTATCGATCTATTTGCATACTTTTTGTCTTTATAAATCAGCCACTGCTCTCCAAGTGCTTATAAGGAGATGAGCGACTCGCACTTCGAGACCAGCCTCGCTCTGAAAGTTTTGTCTCTCTCACCGCGATTTTCCTGGCAACTAATTAACTTAACTAGCCCGAATATGAAGTGTAAATTGAAGCACTGTGCTATCCGCGAATCCTTTTTTAAAATTTACGTGGTGATTATTGTATTTACCGATGTTCCAAAATTTAGCCGTCTCGATATTTCATAACATAGGTCTGAAAGAAAATAATGATAATTAGAAAAGAGAAATTGGCGTATTTTTAGAGCTGAGTCCAAAAATAACCTTTGTTTGCCTCCAGCACCCACCGATTTACCAGGAAGTAAAGATTTTCTGTAAAAAATCGGGCTTTTTCGAGGGAAATTCGATTTTCTGGAATCTAAGTGTTCGGCAGAAAAAACCAAGTCATATTAGGATGCAGTGGCCAAAAATACATCCATCGCATGCCTAAAATATATTTTCCCTTCTGCTCCGTGCGACGTGGCTTTTCTAATTAAGTGTCATAATCCGCCCAAATACCACCATGTAAAACTGATCCAGTTGTTTTGCGTCTGAAAAGCCAGGGACATTTTTTAACGCGAATGTTTGATGTCACTTTTTACTTTTTGTCGTGGGCGGAACTAGGATATGCGTAACGTTCTAACGTTCCTCGTAACGGGAGGGGGTTTGAGGAGAGCGTCCCACCATATTGTTTTTACATGTTAAAGGATAGGGACCTACGTCACCAAAATGTCACAAGAGGATGGAAAGGGAGCCAACATTTGGAAATTTAGTGTTACTTACTGTATGAGCAATCCCCAAATACATTCTCCCCTAGATCTTCTCATGTTTTTTGCTGGTAAAACTGATAATGACCTCAGTTTTTACATCCCTCATAAATTTTCTGAAAAATCAAACTTCCCAAAAACTTTCAACGTATTCTGCGCGAAATTCATCAGGAAGACACGACTTTTGGAAGAGTGATTTTTACCCTGTCTTGTGTTCCATCGGGAAAAATCCGAATTTTCTGAAGAAAAAGAAGAGAAAAATCCGCGTGTTTACATGGACCCCTGCGAAGGTCGAGTTTGCTGAGAAAAAACACCGTAAGAACATTCGAATGTTGCCAAATTTCATTCAATAAAAAGTCTAATTTTGAAGAGAATTACGAATATTTTTTATTGCAATTTTCTGATAATTTGAATATTACCTGTGATAAAAATCTCTGAAAAATTCGCGGAAAAATATCCGCAATTTTCCCCGAAAATGCATAATATATCAACGGAAATTTGGCAACGTCTGAAGGCTTATACGGCGTTCTTCTTCAGCATCGCAGAGGTCGTAACCGAGACCGAGACGCTTACTCAACGGAGCGTTCTGTTTTCTTAGCCGCTCGAGCTCGCGCGCTTGGTATTTTTGCAAACCGAGCGCGAGACAAACACAATTATTAAGGTCAAGTTCGGTGGCTCGTGGCTCCGTTCTCGTCGTCTCCACCCGGCTGCATCCAGAGTTTTGAGCCACAATATATTTTAGAGACCCCATAACTTACCCGGCTTTGACGAGAGTAAAGCTTGAAGGTTTTTTCAAGAAAAAATAAAATAAAATAAAATTCGCCTGATGATGACTGATGGATGTCGGGGTGAGAAGTTTGCTAAGGCAAGTTTCTGTAAATTAAGTGCCAGGTTAAGATTGCTTAAACCAAAGAAAGGAGATCCTCCACAGTGTCCGAAACTTACAGGCGCCAACGCGCCAAAAAAATCGGCCATGGCGCCTAAAAAATGAAGGCTCTGCGCCAACGTGGCCCCTAAAAATCTGAATTTTCATATAAGGTGATTATTCGAAATTTTCAGCACTACAAGTAAAAGCTTTTTCTATTCTTCACGATTTCATCATTTGGGCTTTTGTCTTCCCCAAGTTACAGCTACTTACTAGTTCTGTTACAAAAACATCTTGCGTCTAACTTTTTACTAAATGCGCCGTAATATATAGGCAAAAAGTCAAACTGGCCCCCAACAAATCTCCAATGGCGCCTAAAAATCGGGCTCGATGCGCCACATGGCTCTTAAAACTCAAAGGTGACTTTCGAACACTGTCCTCCACTGGCCTCTTGGCGACAGGTGGAAGCTTTTGCTTTCGAGGATTCAACTCGTTCTCATGGAGGGTTATGAGGGAGCAACAGTCATCATCCTTTTTCGGCTGTTGGCCTACCTACTAAGTGAACGATGAACTTCGATGACGTCATGAGCCAAAAAAGTTTCTCAAACTTTGGTTTGTTTACAAAAAAAAATGTCTGTTAGCTTATTTTAGCTCTCAGTTCCTTTTGATTTAATGTAAAATCCCACTTTTCCATTTTGCCAAAAGGAATCACGCCAACCTTTACATTATTTCTCATGCAGTTTTAACCCCATCTTTCGCACCTGTCTCTAGTTCCTTCCAGTATAGAAACGTCCAAATTTGGACTAAAATTATTCGAAAAATCAGAGGGAGGGCTCCCAATGTAGACCGATGAACATCTTTGATCTGAGGCTTTCCTCTTCTAGTTCAACTTCGAGGAATAGTGAGGTTTTGGCGCTTGGGCCCTTTTAAAAATAAACGGTTCGATCGGAGAGCAAACTGAAGCACTGAAAAAAAATTCTCGGCGTTTTTACCAAGGTCCGTTGGTAGGTACCTTTACCATCTCACTTTTTTTTACCAATTATCGGTAATTTTACCAAGACAGAACTGTAAGCTTACCTAAAAACCGGTATTTTTACTGTTTTTTCAGGTAAGAATACCGCTTTTATCGGTAATTCTACCACAGTCGATAACAAGTATTGGCGTTTTTACCAAGGTCCAGTAAAATTACCGAGAAAGTTCAATAACTTTACCGAGAAATCTCGGTAAAATTACCAATTCCATAAATGGTAATTTTACCAAGAAAAAACTGGGATCAAATACAACCATGAATTCTTGGTAATTTTACCCTTTTCTTAGTAAATTCACCGAGATTTTTTTTCAGTGTGGCTAATGTTACCAACTCGAGACGTAAGGCAACGTCTCGTCCAGAATTCCCAGAAATGAACTCTGTGAACTTGATCGGGGAATAATTTGAGGAGGATGATGCAGGCGTTGGGGGCTCATTCTTCCCGAGTTAAAACGGTCCCGGTTCAGGTTTCTGCTCTTGTTTATTTTTAACGCGATAACCCTCCCCAATAAACATTTCATGCTGCACCTCACTATCACCGTCTTCCGCAGCTGTCGTTTACTGCCCCAGGATTGATTTATCTTGAATCTTGTTACTTCTTTTTTCATTGAGGGGTATCGTTTAGGGTGCAGTGTAGGTCTCATTAGAGAAAAGGGTCAGTAACTTCTATCTTCAAAAAATCATATTTAAGTATTATTCATTGTGAGTAAAAATTTTAACGAGGTGGAGAAATGGTAATGGGTCCACACCATTTCGCGGCTAAAGCCAAGAATTTCCAAAAATTAAAATTAATTTTTTCCAAAAATTAAAATATTAGTCAAGCAATTTTTGACTCTAATTTTGATATTATTTACTCTAATCATAATTTTTGGAAATTATTGGCTTTGATTTCCCCGCAAAATGGTGTGGACTCAGCACCATTTCTCCACCTTGTTACATACAGTATTCGGGCTACTTCTTGGTGTTTTTTCCTCTCATAAACATTTGAATAAAGTATACTTGATGGTAAAATTCAGCACCGCAGGTTTCGTTTTTTGTTGCAATACTCGAGTTCAAAGCATAATGTTGTCGGGTGTCCTATATAGTCATTTTTTTTTGGCTTTGAACGCGTTTTTTTTTAAATAACCAAAACGTGACCATTTTTATATTTTATTAAAGTGTTAATAATAGGTTAAAAAATGTCCAATGTCTTGGGATCTTTGGTGATTTTAAGTTCGCAGTTCTATTAGAGGTAGTTTTGAAAAGGGAGGGGGGGTACGAGGTTTTATTGTTCCAGGCTCGTAGGAGTGTACTGCCCATTATTGGCCAAAAAAATGAACTATCTGTCTCGTTTGAGAAATGTTGATGCAGGTAATTGAAAATTTTCGGTTTTTAGCACTGAGACCGATGTATACGGTCATCGAACCGAAGTTTAGATTCTTTGATCAAACAATGTAGGGCACTTAATTTGGAAACTTCGGAGCACCATACAAGCCGAGGTTGTTTTTGTAAGCTTTCTGCAACGCGGAAACATCGATTTCATCATCATCCGCTGTATCTCGACCTGGACTCGTTTGATTCCGACCGAAACATAAACTCATAAACCCATCGAGTTTTATGTAACACGTCGAGAAAAAAATCAGGGGTTCTTCCTCTCTCTGGCGACTGTAATTACCCTCCGGCGCGTAGTGGATCGAGTCACTTGGAGAGATTGGACATGAAATTTTTGACTAAAACTTCGAATTTTGATGTTTATGTCGTCTTTTTTAAATTTTAAGGGTGCCTCTAGAAGAAAATTACACGAGGAAACCAATGAAACCATTTTTAAAATCTCAAAGTTTTGATCTAACGCAGTTACAAGCCTTTAAAGTTCCAACTTTCGTCCGACTTCTCCCATTGACTCGATCCACCGTGACTAAAACTACAAATTTTGATTTGGATTTCGTTACATGGTAAACTTTAGGAGGTGATTCTAGAAGGAAATTTCACGAGGTAACGAATTAGAACCACTTATAGAATCTGTAACTTTTGTATGAACGGAGTTATAAGCGTTTGAAGTTTCCAAATTTTGTCCGACATGTCCTATTGACTCGATCCACTGCACGGCGTGACAGCAACTTTCAACAGTCAACAGCATTCCCGGTGCAGACGATTTGTGTTTGTTTCGTCACGATGATGAGGAAGGCCGGCTGGCAGGGGCTGTCTGGAACAATCAGCTGGAGCGTGAGCGTGGCAGTAAATCGCAAAAAGCCGGGTCCACAGTGAAAAGCACTCGTTAGCTTTGATCGCTTAATACCCAGAAGAATGCAGCGACGAATCCAGCATAGCAGGGGCGACGCGACGCCGAGACCCAGTTTTCGAACCCGTGCTAAGTTCACTCGAACAGCCTCGTTGTCAGTTTTCGGCGACAAAACCGATTCTTTTACTTACAGGATCTATGTAGATGGAGTATGCAGGGCTGGATTTACCAATAGGCTACATAGGCTGTAGCCTAGGGCGCAACATTTTGAGGGGCGCAAAATGTTTGAGAATTTTTTTTTTTTAAATTTAACGAGTCTTTTGTTACTTTTTATTTTCCACAACCAACTTGCAAACGTAAACGTACCTCAAAACTGTTTTAAATCGTGTTCTTTCAAATGTGAATTTTAACAATTTCCTGACACCTAACATCCTCCTTCTGATCTGGAGGGGAGGGGCGTCTGGGGGACCCCCTCCCCCCACGAGAGCGCCTACTTTTAAGGGCGCCATCCTAAGTTTAGCCTAGGGCGCTAAAAATGTAAATCCGGTCCTGGGAGTATGACAATTTTTGTGCCGATTTTTCATTGGTCGCGTAGAAAACGGCTGATACGTTGCGCTTTACGGCCATAAGTAAACACAAGACGACGACTCTATACGCAACCAATGAATTTCCTTTGATCAATGAAATAATCATTGAATATCTGATGAAGAATTAAATTATCTAATAAGAAAAAAACTAAGGAACTAATTTTAGGTCATACTGACGTGATAGTTCGAATAATACTATAGACTGGCAGGGCCGGATTTACTTACTTGCCGCCCATGGGCAGCCTGTTTTTTGCCGCCCCCTTCTCATTCGTTTATTTGAAACATCAATAAAAACCATCAAGTGAACGTGCCGGATGGGGAGGGTTGCATAAGACGCGTTTACCTACTCGTGTTGAGTAGCCTGTCAACACTACTAGGAGAATTTCACGGAACTTAGCGCGAAAGTTAAGTTCCGTAAACATATCTCTGCGTGAACAAGGTCCTCCTTTTATAGGAAATGAACCAAAACATTGAAAGAACAAACATAAATGTGGTTTAATAATTTTAACTTCCGCCGCTGCGCCGGGTTAATCGCACTGTGTTTGGCGCAATGCGTGAAGTATTCCAGCAGTCTTGTAGGCGCTACGCGTTTCACGCCAACTGCTCCTGACCGGCGCACTGTGTTTGACGCAATGGGTGAAGTATTTATGCAGTCTTGTAGGCGCTAATATGTATTACATGTCGACCGCAGTCCTTTCCATCTCAAGTCCTCGTCATCATTCCTCTATCTGCGCTGAGTTCCAGGCCAAATTGCGTGTTTAGTTCCTCTCTTAACTCGACTAATTAAAGATGCTGTCTCTTTTATCACCAAAAAACGATAAAATTAGAAATTACTATACTCTCAGGAAAGAGAGATTTTGTCCCCTTTTCTCAGTGATAATTTGTTTTTTCTGATTCCGATTTTTGTTATACCTACATTTAAAAAAATTGCAAAATTTGCCGCCATGGGCCGCGGCCCATGTGGCAGCCCCCTTAATCCGGCCCTGTAGACTGGGTCGATTCAGAAAGATTGGGTCTGTAACGTTACATCTTGAGTAATTTCTCGTGAAATGGTCGGTATACATTTTTGGAGCCTATGGACCGATGGGAGTGTTTGTTTATTTACGGTCGTATGGGAATCATGATAGCCTAAAACTTGTAGCCCAATCAAAAGCGGCACAACTTTCCCTTATTGAACAGATAAGGATATGGCCGTACGTACTCCGTGTACATAGGTATTCTCTACTTTTACTCGGTGGTGTGTGAATTTGTCGTCGACTAACCCTGATATCTGACTTGGAGAACAATGAGCTTGTTCAGCAAGTTTTAATTCTTGAATTTATGAAAATTTCATTTAGTTGCCAGACATTTTTCCGGATTTTTTTTTAATAATATTACTTGAGCTGCAAAAAACGAATTAGAAATTTTGAGTTCCCTTTCAAACTCCCATCCCCTATATATGAGGTCCGTGAAATGTTCCTCTCTTTCAGTAGCGAGGCGTAAATGATCGATTATCGTTTTATCCCCATTTGAAGCCACGGTAAAGAATCGATTATTAACGTGTTCTTGCGACCACCCTGTTTATCGACCCTTTACCACAGGTTTTAATGACAGATCAATCGATATATCGCAAAGCACGCGACGCGACGCCACTGCTCTCTTTGCGGCCACGATCTCAATGATACGTTGCCTCGTCAGGGATTCATAGACAGTACGGGCCATGGATCGTGGCAGAGGCACCACACAATCACTTCGGACGTCTCGCAGTGGATCGAGCCAATTCAAGAGGTTGGACATAAAATTTTTGGCTAAAACTGCGAATTTTGGCGTTTATTTCGTCACACTTTGCATTTCAAGGGGTGGTTTTTGAAGAAAATTTCACGAGAAATCCAACGGATCCACTACCAGAACCTCAAAGTTTTTCATAAACGGAGTTATGAGCGTTTAAAGTTTCCAAATTTTGTCCGACCTCTCCTATTGGCTCGATCCACTGCGCGCCATCTGGGCTTCCTGAGAGATGCGCATTTAAATGGGAGCTTAAAATACGCAATTTTGGACTCGTTTTTAGTGGGTCATTGTCTAAGAAAATCCGGAAATTTTTGACGTTCCTTGTTTTATGAACAGCCCTGTATAAGTGTGCAATGCGTGGAGCAGTTGGTTTTCCTTACTCGCGAACGCGGCGTCATGCAAAGGCGTTACACAGCGTTCGCGTTATTGGTTTACCCTACATCGAGCAACACAGGACTGAGGCTCCACCTGCGAAATTCTGAAGACAAGTAATGACGATTCTGGCAAGAGGCAGGTACTGTCGCAAGACCGTCGCTAAAGTAGCCTGCTCGTTGTGTAGGCCGTCCCGAAGTCTTTCCTTGACAGAGTGCTTCGATTCAGCCCGGCACTACTATATATAGTTCCACACAGCTTGGATGCCATGTTGCAAGGTGGTCGAGAGCAGTCGCTGATTTTCCAGCTGTATGATGTATATATATTGATCAGTGGGAGTCCACTTAAATGAATTACAGACTTTCTTCAACATTGAGGGTAAAAGTAAAGGGTTAGAACCCTCTTACATCTAACGTCAATTTGGGATTTTCACAACCCTTCAGCCATCGTCAAGAACCTTCCAAGCAGTTCTGCAACCCTCCTGACAAATTACGTCACACTTCACCACACCTTTTTTCCGTAAATCAACTTTTCTTGGCCAATGTTTTTACCATATTTTTTTCCCCTTCAATGCATTTAATTTTTCCGAGTGTGTCTTACTGAAAATATCGCAAAACTAATCACTGAAAGTTTCTTTCTCCCAAGTATGCACTCAGAAACGTATATTGCCTACTGCTTTTTTCTCTTTATTTTCTTTACTTTTGGAAGTAAACGCTTAACATCGCCCAATGACGATTGGTAACCAAAGAGTTTAGCTATTTCTTGTACCAAAACCAACGTAATTTTCACAAATTTAGTCGCAAAATGTTCATTCTGACATTAACTAGTCATCGTTTTGCTAATTTTTTGCTTAACAGGTTACTCATCAACCATCACGAGGCGAAAAACAGCGTTGACCTCCGAACCATTTTTTGCCACATCCAATTACATCACTCGGATTGTTAGTGGGGGGGGGGCGGAGGGGGGGCTCTAAAATACATTGCCTCTGCTTGCACAAACCGCGTTATCACATATTTTGCCTGAGGAGATGGGTTTAGCGTTGCGACTGCTCCAGATGCATTCATTTCAATGAGTTCTCGGAGCGCCAACTTGTGCCTGCAACTGACAAGTGGCTCGCCCCCGAAATGTCATCAGTCATCGACCGACTCTAACGACTCAATTTCCGCCGCAGGATAATTTTTCATAGCGCGCATGCGCCGACGCCGACGGCCCGTCATCGATTAATCTGCCGCCAATCCGCGATCCGCGATTCACGCCACCGATTGAAATGTCACTCGCCTCCGCGCGCGCCTGGGTGGTAGGCAACCAGTTCTCCGCACAACGTTGTGAAGGATCAAATATCGAAACCGCGCATCTCCGTTTGCGACGCACACTGGACCGAGTCAATAGGTGAAGTCGGACAAAATTTAGAAACTTCAAACGCTTATAACTCCGTTTACACAAAACTTTGAGGTTCTGAAAGTGGTTCCATTGCTCCTCTCTTGAAAGTTTCTTTCAGAAACACCCCTTGAAATTCAAAACGTGGTGAATTAAACATCAAAATTTGCAATAAGGAACCACAATTTCTGGCTCATTTTAGAAACGACATATGTGCCATTGGTTTCCCTATGCAGAAAGGTGCTTTTATGGAAGAGCCAAAAATGGTGGTTCCTTATTGCAATATGTAATCCATTTGGTTTTCATGCTGGCAGCAATGACTTTTACATCCGAAACTCAACTAGAGGCTGCAAAGAGGTTCATCGATGCCGTCCCTGGCCCTCTCATTGGCCAGCGGTTTAAGTCGGGGCAATCGATGAGTCTCTTTGAAGCCTCTACTTTGATCGTCTGATACGGGCTCTACCCACCTCCGTGGATGGATGGAAACGTTGGCCAAAATTCATCAAGCAGCTGAGTGTAGTTCTTGACTGCAGCAGAGCGTTTTTCTCCTTTGGTTTGCAACCCTGCCGAACTGGTTGAAAAAGTCGAGCACATCCACTCGTAAAAATTCGCCTTTTGTAATGGAGATGTTGCATGTGTGCGGAATTTGCGATTTGACTGTTGATTCTCATGTAAAAGTTCGCGAGAGACACGATAGTGCCACTTGTTTTCTCTGAAATCATCTCCCAAGCTCAAAAAAAGCTCTCAAGTTGAGGCCAAAATGGAGGGGATATCCCACGCTATCCTGAGAGTCCACCTCTACATCAAAACAAACTCTCCATGCAAAGATAGGGAGCAAATACATTAGCAGGGTTGCCGTGTTTTCAGTTTTGGAGTCCCCAAATAAAGTGGCAACCCTGCTAATGTGTTTGCTCCCTATCTTTGCATGGAGAGTTTGTTTTGATGTAGAGGTGGACTCTCAGGGTAGGGTGGGATATCATATCCCCTCCATTTTGGCCTCACTTTGAGAGCTTTTTTTGAGCTTGGGAGATGATTGGAGAAAACCAGTGGCACCATCGTGTTTCTCGCGAACTTTCAAAAAAGAATCAATGGTCAAATTGCAAATCCCTCACACATGCAACATCTCCAATCTCTTCGGTAACTTAACAGAGTGGACCGACGATGGAGCAGTTTCCATTGAGGGACGCGAAATGCGGTCTCCGTCGCACCGCGCTCTGTCTCGCGGCACGCGGTGACGCGCAAGAGCAACGCACAGTGGAATCTTGAATGGACCGCGACCGAGGAGCGGGGATTGTGTCATCGTCCGCGCGCGATTACCCGCGCGATCGTCGCGATTGCGGTGAATGGGCCAATAGACTCCTCCGAACGTGACGTCACAACTGTCTCACAAAGTTTTTGAATGTTCACCAGGAATCGATGGATTTTCTGTAGGGCACTGAATCCTGACGATAATAAAATTCATTTGCTCCGAGGACGAGGCGCACGAGGGCGAATTGTGCTATTTCGAGAAATACGTGTTTGAGGTTTCGAAATTACACGGATCCTTATAGCGGCAAGAAAGTTCAAACTTACTTCTTGATGCTTAAAAATTGGAATTGGGGAGCGAATTTTTCACAGAATATGCATTAAAGCCAGTTGTTACGAACCATCGTTTATAAAACACGTATTTGTCTTAGTTTTTGCATAAATTTACTCATTTTTGCGGAAAAACGCTCATTTATGTACGTCCTTAGCCATCTTGGTTAGAATTGGAATCTGCAGACTGGCAGTGAAATTTTGGGCGTTAGAAGTTGGTTAGAAGGGTGGCTGCACTTTTGGGCCCTAAGCCCTCCATGAAGCGATGTGCCCATACTCTCGCTATTTAGGCACTCTAGGGAAAATATCGGAATCTCTTAGAAACCAAGTAGATAAACTAAAAGCGAGAAATTTTACGCCCCACAATCCCCACTTGTTTACTTCTTGTGCCCTTCTCGCATAGAGAGAAAAAAGGAGGTGTTTGCATTCTGGGCATCTTGGAATTTTTTTGATGACGTAGGTCGGCACGGCGACTTGTATCATCGATTTTCTTGGGAATGGTGTAGTTTATGGAAAAAATGCACTCTGCATAAAGTGTTTGAAATTATAACATGAGGTGATCTTACCACAAAAAAACGGACGTTATGATCCGTTTTTCATACTTCGAATTCCAGATTTTGCTGACCAGGTTGTGCCGACCTACGTCACAGGGTACACAATCCTCAAGATGCAAAGACCTCCTTCTTTCCTCTATGCCCTTCTCGATAATAGGTCTATCACTAAACTTCAAACTTTATGACTGCTCTGTAAGCACTCACAGTATCCAGGGGATCTTTCGAACCAGGTGCACCATGCCCCGACGGGTACTAGGCACTAGGCTGATGCCCTGTGAGGCGTCTCGAAAGGCGAATTGGGTGGAAAGCTCGAATATATGGGCAGGGTCCCGCCCGAGCCCGGCAGGATGTCTTTGTGGCTGTATCACGCGCAATAATTAGAAGCCCTGCAACTCCTCCTCGCTTTCTCCATAGGACGTATTTCTGTCAAACGGAACTATGTGCATCATGGCGTGAGCCCTGTCATGCATGTATTCTTATGGGTCTCAGGGCTCACGTCTTAATGCACATAGTTCCGTTTGATAGAAATACGTCCCATTGAGAAACATTCATCAGCCGAAGCCGACCCATGTGGGATGCTAATTTGTTCCTCGTCTAGACACCATGGGCGCTGCAACGCTGGATTTCCTCTTGCAGTCGGGACGATGATGATGCCCTGTGCAGCAACACCAGTATCGCATTGTTCCGTCCCAAATGCGGGGGATTTAGTGAGTTCTTCACCGTGTCCCGTCGCAATTTCTTTTTCTTAAATTTTTAAATTAGGTTCAGAGCTGGAGTAACTGCATGTCAAACAGCAGGTTATCTGGGACTACAGCCCAGATTTTATCTGCAGTGTCAACATGCAAATGCACCTAGGAGCTGAGCGCACAGAAAATGCAAATGAATGATAGATATGTCGTTTCTGAAATAAGCGAAATGTCGGTTCCCCTCTGTTTTACTCGATCCACATGACGTCCAGGTCGGCTGGGACTAACGCGGACATCTCAGGAAAGCTCCCTTAATATTTGCAATTGGTTAAAACACGCAAATGCACCCGGGAGCTGAGCGTACAGAAAATGCAAATGAATAAAAGATATGTCGTTTCTGAAATAAGTAAAATATCGGTTCCCCTCTGTTTCACTGGATCCACATGACGTCCAGGTCGGCTGGGACTAATGTGGACATCTCAAGAAAGCCCCCTTAATATTTGCAGTTGGTAGAGGGCTCTGTAATTAGGTGTTCATTGCCATTGTGAATTACATTAATGTCTTTAAAATTGTCTAACTTTAGTCTCTTGTCCTTATTTTGCAGGTAAGTTCCAAAGTCAACTGCAAAAGAGCGCATCGCAAGAAACGCTTTCGTAAGTTCTGTTTTCATTCACGAATCCTTAGGTCAAAATAAGTGCTCCTTGAGAGTGATCCCATCAGAGTATATTAAGTTTACATTTTGCAACGAGGAATTATTATTCCTAGCTGTCCATATGAAAACATATTTGCTGGATGAAAACTAGTGGCACGTATGTTGTTTCTAAAACTAGCCAAAACTCAAAATGGTCCTTATGCAATGTGCTTATGTGGTGTTCTTTATTGCAAAATGTAGTCCAAATACGCGCATGTACGTGACCGTTCGCGGGGAAATGGAATTTTATGCGAGGAGGAAAGTATCGTTGGAGGGCAATTTATGTCAATTTATGTCGGAGAGGCAGCTTTTGAGCATTTAACGGAAAACAACGTTCACTATTTAAAACAATGAATTAGGAGCAGTTTTGTTGGCGCGGGTGCACCGAACATGACAAATTAGCACTGCATTTATATTTTTTCTATAACTATATTTCTCAATCCCCATATTTCAAATCATCAATATTTCGGCCTAGTTTGCGGTTTTGGGCGTTTTATCAGCCAAAATGTTCGGAATGTAAACGCATTTTTCCGAGAGACCTGTCCAATACTTAATTTTGAGGCATTCGAAACTGAGGTTTTTTTTGCGCAGGGGCGGTCACGTATATCAGGTGGGCATTTAAAGTATGAAAAAAATATGAAATTGTTCCGTCATAAACGTATCTTCGAAGCCATTTAAAATGTATATAGTGTTGAAAATTTGGCTTTGACCCCTGTCTCTACTTCCAGGTATGTTTGATCGCATTTCATTGTGTAGATCCCACACGCTACCTACATTGTAGACCTTACCTCAACTTTTACTGTTTTCACCTTGTAGTGTTTTCCTTGGAGTTTTCATAATCTCCCTTGGATGACCTTATCTTTTCGTGAAGGGATTAAACGCCCAGACAGACAGTAGCCTCTCCGGAGAAGAATCAAGCAATAAATTATCGATTTAGTCTGAAAGGCACCGTGCATGTTGAAGTCATTCTTCAGAATTGCATTTTGATCGATTTCGAGGAATGCAAATGGATGACTCAGCTGAAGTTAATGTTGGGGGATCAAAACTAATTGTCACCTAATTATAATTAAAATGCGATTTTTTAAGCATTAAGTTTGCCTGATAAAGCCTATGAATGATAGGTTGAGCAATCAGCAAACTCCAGAACGTTTCTTTACTAGTGAGGCGACCATTTTAAGACCACATCACTTGATTCCGGCTTCTTTCGCACACAAAATTCAAAATTAATTTAAAAGAATGAGATAATATATGGAGAGAACTTAATACATTACAAAAGTTTTTTTCCGCTAGTAAAACATACACACCTCTCGGGAAAATCTAGAAAGAAAAACGTCGGTACTACGCAACGATAGAGCGAGAGATCATTGGCCAGAGTTCGCACATCCAGCTATCGTGGGGGCCAATTATTGGGCTACACAAGACTGCCGTAACAGTGAAGAAACGCGTAACTTTAATGGGAAATTCCTTGGGGAATGTGGTTTTTGCACGGTGGAGCGAGGAGAGGAGCTCATCGGTCAAGCAGCGCGGCGGAATCGCTGATGATCAAATTTCGGCAACCTTCAGGCTCATCCACGATAAGCGTTTGACGCCCACTGATGTCACTGCCCGAAACTCAGTGGCCGACCGATTTTGATCGCTCTGTTGTCATTTAAAAAAATAAAAAATAAAAAAAAGGTCGAAGGAAAACATTTGAAAGAAATTTTGTTTCAATAACTACATTGCTTATTAAACTTTTGGATGTACATTCATGCTGAAAGAAGCCATGTGCAAATAGATTAAATCAACTATAAATCACGCAAATAATACAGATATGCCGTTCGATTTCATTCATTTTTTTACAATTTCTTTTAGCGGGAATACGTTCATTTTTAGTCACGTTGGTCTGTGACAGCCTGTGGTTGAAGTCACGTGAATTTTCGACAAGGAAGTTAGACTTTTATAACGTTGAAATCACTTATCGACTTAAAGAAAATCATTATCTAGATTGAGGAGGCATGGAGAAACCGAACGGATTTTGCTTTTACTTGTTCGAGCGATTGCTCAAATCGGACAGTTAATTTTCGCATTAGTTCTAGCTTCTTTTAATGGTTTACTTAATAAATAGGTTCTTTGGAGAAAAACACTTAAAATATGCCTCTAGACGGAATAGATTCGTTTTTCCCAGAGAATTTAATGTGAAACCCATGTTCATTCAAGCAGACTTTCTTCAATACCTCGATTTTTGTTTCCTTCTGGTGTAAAAATATCCGAAAATATCAGTGAATTTTCCAGGAAATTTGTTTTGAACAACAAGAATCCTGACATATATACATATTGATGTCATATTATTTTTTAATCCAGTGTTCTGCTTTCTCAAGACTTCAAAAAATTAGACCAATTATGACAAAATTTGATTTTCTTTTCTAAACTCCCAAGGAAAATTTAGCGTTCCGTAAAAAAGTTAGGAGAAAATTAAGGAAAATCCTGAGTGTTCCTTAGGAAATTTTCCCCTGGACGTCAGATAAAAATCCAGAATGAAAGTATGTAAAATTCTAGATTCTAGGATTCTACCCCTAGGATTCTTGGACCCCTCTGTGTTTTGTAAATATCAGAGAGGAATTTACGGACCCTGAGAAATTTTTCGCGCATATAAAAAACGATTGCCTGGTGAAAAATCTTAAATTTTGCAACGCTTTTTTGAAGGATAAACAACCGAATTTGACCTTATACGCAGTATTAATTCGCAGTTCTTTCGTTTATTTGTTCCCGTCAGCGACCCACCTCCACGCGAATCACAGGGGATTTACACTCGATTCGCCTTAACTCCCACTGCTATCGGAAGTTTCAAAAACCCCGGATGTGTTGCAAAAATGCCGTACTTTCAAGCTCTCGTATATGAGTCATAGGAGGGATTAAAGTAAAATCCCAAGTCTATCAGAATTAACCAATTACTTATTTTAATCTTTCAAGATATTCGCCAGCCTGGTGAGCATTGCGTTTTCCTGTGGAAAATAGATTTTACAATTCGGACGGTGAATAACTTCCAAACTACGTATCTAGTTTGCGGTGTTTTAAAATCTCTGTTCATAATTAATTTTTTTCAAAAGCGATCAAATCAACACCATTCTTTGAAATTGTTACAGAATTTGATTCGCTTACAGCAAAAAAATCACGACAGTTTTTTGGAATTGCCGTTGAGCAGTTTTCCATTTAAGGAATAAAGTATAGGTATGACAGGAAGTCTGAAACGTCACAAACCCAAATGAGAGGTTGGGAATTTCATCGTCAAATTCTTTGCGTCTTTGACTTCGAAAAGGAGATCGAAATCTCTGCTATAAGCAGACAAAACCTAAGATGAATAAAGTTAACCTCTCGGCGTATTATTACAAGTGTGACCGTTGAAGGAAAGTGACTTGATTTCAGCAGAAATATTCTTAAATTTGCTGCCAAGAATTTTGCTATTGAATTAAAAGGAAAAATTAGAATAAATTCGCTTGTATCATGCAGAAACCGGCTTAATTCAAGTGATTCCACAAGTTCATTTTTGATTCGAGAGAAAATCTTTTAACCTCTTAGCCGTAACCAGAAGCTGTTTTCAGATTAAATAATACGCAACTTGGAAAAAATCATAATTTGGCACAAATAATTCGACAGAATAAAGCCTGCTGTTTACGCGAGAGCAAAGCAGTTTTCTCGGAACCCCGTTTTTGGCGTTAACCTCATTACATCTTTCGACGTCCCACTCGTGGTTCAGCCTCTCCCGTCCCCGCAACAGGGAACAGATTGCGGATGAAACACGAATTATTTCAGCCTAATTTCTAGAGCTGTCGGATAAAAACAAGTGGGTTTCTTAATGAGGAGGTCATTAATCTGGAATGGGCAATTTTGTTCGTAATTGGGGTTTCTTGCCAATTTTTTGGAGCCAATGGAAGGAGAACAGAATCGAATTCTCCTCTTTCCCGCCATTCCTCCCCTACCCCATTTTATTTGCCTGGAAGCCTGTAGTGTTGATATATTTTTCATTGGTAACATCTGAAACGTTAGCGCTAATCCAACTCGTGAAATCATTCCAGTAAATAAGTAGATATTTTGCGTTTTTGTCCCACTGGAAATTAAATTGAAAAATTAATCCGTACAATGAATTTCAATCATCGTGCATCATCTTCAAACTGAGAGTTGTACTCAATGCGAAACTTTTTTGGCATGATATAAACACCTAACTCTTGCCAATTTTTGCCTTATCAAAAATATAGAAACATAGCAATACTGAAAAAAGTATGGTAACATCTACCATATAAGTCTTCTAGAATTTTTACACAGTGATACTATTTAGTGAGAAAAAGCAGAATCATGGCAGTATTCACCAGAACTCTAGTGATACTTACCATATTATGGTAAATGCTACCATAGATTCTAGCGTTTATTACTATACTCGAATCACTGTGTCAAAGTATGGTATAATCTACCATATTTTTTTTTCAGTGAGGCGTTGTTCCACATACTCAAAATCCCGTAGAAGAAGTTTTCTCAATAAAGAAAAACGGACTCATCTTAAAAGTAGTCAAAAGTCTTTCAGCAATCGAACGCACGCCGTAAAAGCTTTCTGAAAAGCCCTTCTTTTATGAAGAATGACGTGATTTTGCCCAAACAGCCAAATGAAGGTGAATCGCTCTCGCTCCCACGAAGTATTGTTACTTTGCAAAGGTTGGTTGCTTCGATTAGGCGAGGATAGATCTTCCGCACTGAAATACTTTTCACGTAAAGTTCAATTTTCAATTCGATAACTTTTAGCCCGATCGAGGTGTAAGGTTCCGCCTATGGTGCACGTTTTGAAACACTGCGAATGAGATACTTGATTCTGGAGTTCAGCCACAGATCATTATCTTCGAACTCGAATCCTAGATCCCATGATGTTAACAGAACACGTTTTATGTAAAAATACAGTTTCGCCTTTTTTTCCGGGAGAGAGGTGTTCTCTCGTCTCATTTTTGCGAGGCAGTGAACCTCATCCTCTGTTCGTCTCCCCCCCCCCCCNGGCCCCGGCCCGATCGTCTGGAAAATCAATCCGTATCGGAGAGCGTAGACGAATACTTAATCATGTCTTAATGCAAACACATTTGTATTTTTCCGAGAGTGTTCGGAAGATGTGCGTGAGCGATGCATACGTGTGTACTTATGCAAATGCCCCGAGATACATCACCGGGGGACGCCATAAATTACTCCCCGCGTAATTAAAATCGAATCGGCATAGGTGGATAAAAAATGGGGGAACGTGTCGTTTTGCAAACCGGACAATGGGCGAGACAGAGTGGACGAGAGGGGGCAACTTGTTGTACAGGGAGCTCGTTCTGTCGGTGAGATTTTTCATTACAGTGACTCACTACTGTAAATTTCAATTGGAAACTATCAAGTTGACAATTGAGATGTTGCATGCAGCACGGATTTCTTATGTGACCGTTCAGTCCTGAATGAATTTTTACGAGGAACACGATTATTATGCCTCTAGTAGAGAACGGTGATGATGGTTTGGAAAGCATATCGATACCAAAAGTGCGAAACTAGGCATCACCATCTGCGACGTTGCTAACTTCCTATAGTTCTTTATTTTTTCATTGGAAAACTAGTCGAAGTAATTTTTTGAAGACTTTTTTGATCATTCTTCTCTGATAACAGAATATTCTGTATAGATTCTAAGCTATTTAATTAACTTGTTTCTCTTAAAGAAAACACAAAATTTGCCCGTAATTTTTGAAACACCGCAATGAAAATCGTGGGTTCGCACTTTGACTACCGATATTTTGAACTTGATAGTTGATTTTGAGGGAACCTTCAGACATTTTTAAACCAACAGGACATCTCTTTGAAATAAGAGGAATGCCAGTTGGAACAAGGAGATTTCCTCATGTTTCAACGGGAAAACCATGATGTCGCATATGTAAGAACAATCTCTGTACTACTGAATGACATTTTTTCCATACGACTCTTTGACATTGAAGGGAGTATATCGGCAACCAGTCGACTCGGCCAGGTCCAGTGACGATTTTGCAAATTAGCAAAACTGTTGTTCCTCCATTAAATTCCATTGAAAATATCAATTTCAGGTTAGGCAAGCTGCATCACCAAGAATCGATTGCTTTACATACATTTAAATGGAGGAAAAACAGTATTGCCACCTTTCAAGGGCATGGCCGGATTTACCTACTTGCCGCCCATGGGCCGCCTGTATTTTGCCGCCCTCTTCTCATTCATTTTGAAACATCAATAAAAACCATCAACTGAACGTGCCGGAGGGAGAGGGGTGCATAAGACGCGTTCACTCGTGTTGGACACATTTTTTACGTAAGCCCTGTCAACACTATTAGCAAAAGTTCACGGAACTTCGCGCGAAAGTTCAGTTCCGTAAACCTATCTCTGTGGGGACAAGACCTTTCATTTGTAAGAAATGAACTAAAAAATTAAGAAAGAACAAACATAAATGTGGTTTAATAATTTTAACTTCCGCCGCCGTGCCGCGCTGACCAAACTGTGTTTGGCGCAATGCGTGAAGTATTCATGTAGTCTTGTAGGCACTGTGCATTTGACGCCGCGCCGACCGCTGTTGACCGTACTGTGTTTGACGCAATGCGTGAAGTATTCATGCAGTCTCGTAGGCGCTAATAAGTGTTACATGCCGACCGCCGCGTCGAGGACTTCTCATTTTCACCTCAAGTCCTCGTCATCATATCTCTTTGCGCCGCGCCGCTCCAAACCAAATTCCGTGTTTGGTTCCTCTCTTAACTCAACTAATTAAAGGTGCGGAGTCTAGTGTATCGCCGAAATACGACAAAAATAGAAATTAATGAACTCTCAGGAAATTAGAGATTTTGTCACCTTTTCTTGTTTGTAATTTTTTTCTGAATCCGATTTTTCGTGTACCTGCATTTAAAAAAATGGCAAAATTTACCGCCCCCTAATTTTGCCGCCATGGGCCGCGACCCATGTGGCCACCCCTTTAATCCGGCCCTGTAAGGGTCGCCACTGGCCAGGCAGATGAGCCCCGATGAAGGCAGGAATACTAGCGGCATGGAGCTCAGCGGTGAGGCATGAATGATCGATATCGATATTTCCCCATTCGAAGCTATGGAAAAAAATCGATTATTACGTGTTCGTTGCGAACATCCTGTTCATCGATCTCTTTCTGTAGGTTCAAGCGGAAGAGCAATCGATACATCGCAAAGCACGCCACGCCACTGATGAAGCTCATCCGGGGCATAGAGAAATTCGCGTTTCGAAAATCGTGGAATACCCTAGGGAATCAATTCAAGTTATTCGGGGGATATTTTGCACATTTTGGCAGGCATGTCCGTCTGAGCCGGAGGCTCGGGTCAAAATTATGACTTGCACTGGACCGGATGGTGTGTATGTCTGCGCGCGCGGTGCTTAGGTTCTTTGAACGCAAACTCGAAATATACGCTCAGACATATAAACATGTTCAGATACGATTATATCTAATGCAACATGCACTGAGTGCACATTCCTGGTCGGTGGATTTCCGATCCGGCCTGGACCTTGACGCCATTTCGACATCGGTAATGGCTCGCCCCGTATCTGTCCGTCTTGAAAAGCCATCGTGGATCGGGAAACAGACGTGAAATAGCGATATTTTGTTGAGCGAGTAGTAGATAGTGTAAGCGAGAGGCTGGATGCATCATTTCACGGTGTTGCACATTTTTGGTAATAATTCGTTATTTTTAGACGGAGGGACCTTACGTAAGTGATTCCGAGGTTGCTAAATTGACTAAAAAATCGTTTTCACGAGGGACGGTGCGATTTTCTTTTGAAATTTTGCTGATTTTTGCATGCAGTCAAGAGAAAAATGGCAAACTTTTACGTCGCAAATGTACAATAATTCTTCGTATAAATAAAATTATGACCGAATCTGAGAGGAGTCGCACCTTCCGGGAGAAAATGTTCCTTAAATTTTTGCATACGCACGGAGAAAGCAAATCTAGACATTTTGGCGTATTTATGGCCCTAAAATCTCAAAATTTAAAAGATGTATTAGACCTGAAGTTTCCAGACAAAAGTTCTTAGGTTACAAAAAAAACATGTTTCACGTGCTCGCAAGAAATTGGAGAAAATATCCCAAAGATAATGTCCTCTCTCGCAGATCCGATCAAAATTCGGGAGTCGGAATTTTGCATCTTTGAAACGTCAGTAGGTAGGTCCTTTCGACTTACTTTATTATTTACCAAGTCCCCCAAAAATTTGTTTTTTTGCATTTAAAATAATCTAAGTAGCAAATCATTTTAATCCCTTGCAAAGATTTCTGTCCAAAGTCATGATATAGCGGTATATTCGGGAAAATTGCCCTTTATTATGAATGATGCTACGTTGTGGCCTCCTCAAACGTCCCTCATTCACAGGCTTTCCTAAGGGAGAGCGCTGCACAAGGAGCATAAACGGATGTGGTCAGGGTTGCCACAGACAGGGTATACCTGGAAAACCTGGAAATGTTAGGGAAAATGACGAAAATGTCAGGGGAAAATCGTCAAATCACCTTCATTTGTTTTCTTGAGTAGGTTTGACGTTTCGAATTTCGAACAAATACCTATTGCCTGAAAACTGAGTCTAACTATGTCTCTTTATAAATCTGGCATTTGTTTAATTTGCGAGGAAGTTCACCATAATGTGTCAGAGAAATCAAGGAAATATCAGGAAATTTAATTTTCTAAATCCTGTGATATCCCTGTATGATTTTTCCCTCCTTTTTTAATAAAAATTAACACGGCCAGGTCATTTTCCACGAGAGAGCATGCAGTCCAATTTACCTTGCCATAGTCCATTTGTTTGAGTGCACTGAAATTTGTGCGGAAAAGTTGTCTATTATCACTATGAGAATGAATACTGAAGACTTTTCATGAAGCAAAAAAAATATATTTATAACCCTTCTTTTTATTGACATCATGTTTCATTCAATTATAATAGTTGCGGTATGGGAATCAGGATGGACCAAATCCATGGTATGCCCGGTGTGTTTCCAAATTACACGATGCACAGACTGCAGCTCGGTGTAATCGGGCGAGAGGAAACGGAAGTGGGTAAATATTTACATAAAACGTTTACATGTGTGTTTTTGGGCTTCCGCCCCCACCCTCGCCCCCTCGTCTCGTCGGGTCTGCTGCGGGTCGGGATCCAAAAATGGACTCGTTCTCTTTCGATCGGTTCGGATCCAGTCTTAAAGTTCAAGTGGCGGTCTCCTTGCCCGGCTCGCGGAGCCCGCTCCTGTATGCTGCCATGATAAGGAATAACGCCGTATGAACCTTCAGACGTTGCCAAATTTCCCTCGATAAAGACCCAATCTACACGTAAAATAGTAAATGGTAAAAATCGCCAGAGGAGCGACGACATTTGGAACGTACTGCCATGCTAAGGGAGAACACCGTATGAACATTCGAAAGTTGCCAAATTTCACTTAATAAAACATGCATTTTTAACAACACTCATGCATATTTTTCCTTGAAATTTTCAGCTATTCTAGGTTAAGTTTCGTACGAAATTATCTGAAAATGTTGGAAAAAAATAATGGAGATGTTGTATGTGTGAGGAATTTGCGATTTGACTGTTTATTCTTATGTAAAAGTTCGCGAGAAACACGATGGTGCCACTGGTTTTCTCTGAAATCAACTCTCAAGCTCGAAAAAAGCTCTCAAGATGAGACCAAAATGGAGGGGATATCCCACGCTATCCTGAGAGTCCACCTTTACATCAAGACAAACTCTCCATGCAAAGATAGGGAGCAAATAAATTGACGGGGCTGCCACTTTATTTGGGGACTCTAAAACTGAAAACTCGGCATCCCTGCTAATGTATTTGCTCCATATCTCTGCTGCATGGAGAGTTTGTCTTGATGTAGAGGTAAACTCTCAGGATAGCGAGGGATATCCCCTTCATTTTGGCCTCATCTTGAGAGCTTTTTTTGAGCTTGGGAGTTGATTTCAGAGAAAACCAGTGGCACCATCGTGTTTCTCGCGAACTTTTACATAAGAATTAGCAGTCAAATTGCAAAGTCCTCATACACGCAACATCTCGATCATTTTTTTCCAACATTTTCAGATAATTTCGTACGCAATTTAATCTTATATAGCTTAAAATTTCAAGGAAAAATACGCAAGAATGTTGTTAAAATACATGTATTATCAAGGGAAATTTGGCAACTTTCGACGGTGTTCTCCCTTAGCACGGCAGTATGGTCCAAACCTCGTCACTCCTCTGGCGTAAGGGTGTATCTCGATTCCCGCATGAGTCCTAGAAAGCAGGGCTTTATAAGTAAAACAGGGCTCACGTTGAAATTAAGGTACGCCTTTACATCAGAGGGCGATTTGATTTCAGAGAAAACCATCGTGTTTCTCGCGAACTTTTACATAAGAATAAGCAGTCAAATCGCAAATTCCTCCCACATGCAAAATCTCCATTTGTCAAAAAAAAACTCCAATAAACCTTCGGGAACTCACCATTGACAATACTCTATGCAACTCTCCGAGGCCCAATGTTTATTAGCCGAGGTTATATTTCAAACGCGACATTCATCTCGTAAATTTTGCGGGGGAGAGCCGCGAGTCGAGACTGAATTTCCAGCATTTTTCCCCGGCGATTGTCACTTGACTCGAGTCGGGACGATCCTTGAGACGGCTCTCATGGCAATTCGCCGGGTCGGGATGAACTTGAAAGTTGAAGACGCTGCGTCTTGAATAGACTCGCCGGGCGCCCCACGGCTGTTCCCCCGTCGTAGGTGAAAACCAAGTATGCGACGCGCGGTTCAAGCGGGGGTTACGCTGTTCTGACATAGCGAGGCCGTGCGGCTCTTCCCGGACCAATCCAATCCAAACGTTGAACCCGGGGAACGCGTCGCACAGTGCTGCTCGTTCTCCTGTAGACGGAAAAGTAACTTGGATTTCCGTCAAGAAAAGTTGATCTTCATTGCATATGTACCGTTGCATGAAAGCAACACACGGTTTGTTTGGTTTTAATTCTGTATAAAAGGTGTTAAAATGTATTCAAGCAACAGATTGTTCGGGGCGAGGGGATTTAGGAGTTTTTTCTCCAAAATTGCATAAAAATATTAAACATTTTTTACCTAAGCTATTTTTATAAGTAATCGAAAAAATACCGCAGAATGTAGATTTTCTTTGTAAAATTGGCGATTAGCTCACGCAATACAGGGTTTAATCAAGAATGGATTCGCTTAGATTGAGCTGATTTCTGCTTCATACCTCTAGTAACAACGATAATACATAAATTATGTGTCCTGAAACTATGAACAGCAAAGAGTTTTAAAAAAATGAAAAAATGGGTAATACATGGACAAAATATTAAAACCAAAAGGCATTTGCGAAATAACAACTGGGATCGTGTGGTCACTCAATATTTAATTACTTTCGATCGATTTTGTAGCTGAAAATGAGCCTGTGACAGCTCGAAACGCCTTGCTTTTTTAGTGCTTCAATAGGTATCGATGGCCAAAGTGTGAAACCACGTACCTCCGTTTGCAGCGTTGCAGATTTCCTGTCATATCTTACCATATATCTTTGAGAAACTATTCAACATAACTTCTCCAAAACTTCATTGACTCTCCCTCTCTGTTCGGGCAATAAACTGTATTAATTGCAAGCTTAAAATATGTTTAAATTTTCTTTAAGGTAATAAAGTGGAAGCGAAAATTTTGAAATACCACAATGTAAGCACAGGATTTTGCTTTTTAAGCGAATATTTTGAAACAACGTAATGGAGATACGGGGTTTCGCACTTCGGCGATCGACGATTTAACCTCGTTTCGCTCATATTTTACATCTGATTCTGTCGTGTCCTAGCAAGAGCTGAAGTTGGCTTTGCGTGGAAATGGTTATTTGACCCTTCTTCTCTGTTAGAAGAATACACTGTAAAAATGTCAAAGTTAAAAGATGGTTTATTTTCCTTCGAAAAAATTAAGTAGAAGCGAAAAAATTGAAAAACTGCAATGGAGATACGGGGTTTTGCACTTTGACGATCGATGTTTTAGCCTGAATTTACCCATTTTTCACATCTGATTGTGTCGTGAACTAGCAAAAGCTGAAGTTGGCTTTGCCTGGAAATGGTCCTGTGACCCTTCTTCTCTGTTAGAAGAATACACTGTAAAAATTTCAGAGTTAAAATATGGTTGATTTTCCTTCAGAAAAAATTAAGTAGAAGCGAAAAAGTTGAAACACATCAATGGAGATACGGGGTTTCGCACTTCGGCGATCGACGATTCAACCTCGTTTCACCCATTTTTCACATCCGATTCTGTCGTGTCCTGGCGCGAGCCGGAGTTGGCTTTGCCTAGAAACGGACGCCCGGGTTCCACCGAGGCGTGAGGGAAGGCGTCGGAGGCTGCGAGCGTAAAATCTCGGATCTGCCGCGACGCGGCCGCGGACCATTCCATTCATGCGGAACCTCGAAAACGTGACGTGTATGCATCCGAGTGGAGGTGGAAAAGTTCAATGAATTAATTACCGCCTAACTGTTCCCCCAGACTCGCCAGCCCCAGCCAGCGCACCGCAGCCGGGGCCTATTCATGGGCAACCACGGATCATAGGCGATAAATATCCCCGAACCCTGTTGCCGTTCTCTCAGACGACGCCGCCACGTCAAACCATCTAGAGTACAAAGATGAAAAAGTATACCGAAACACGCATATTGTTGAATAAGGTTTAATGGCTTGGATGCATTTCGGGCTTATTGTTAGCCCATCTTCAGCAAGCACTTAAAACAAAACACAGAAACAAGTTAATCACAGTAAAGAATTGTCACAATGCATGATGGAGAAGAATATCGAGAGGCAAAGCGAACTAAGACACTTGGGAACTGGTCAAAAATGAAAAAATGTTGAAAAATGTTTTAAAAAAATGTTAAAAAATGTTTAAAAAACCGGTGGGAATAGCTGATAGAGTTAGCAGAAAAATATAGTAAACAAAATGAAGTATAGAGGGAGAGACGCTAATTTCTTCTCTTTCATCTTTATCATAACAGTACGCGAGATGCGTTTCTCCAGTCATCTAGAGTACCTTTATAGACTGAGTAGAGCAAAATTTGATGGATCTCAATGACGATTTCCCAATTCTGGATCCAGGTGAATCCATGTATTTCTTGATGACATTTCTAGCGTATTGCGCAATTTTAAGTGTTCGATTTAAAATTTTCAGAGACGCAATCATATTTACTAAGACCATTTTGGCTTTGATCGTGGTATACCATGCAGTTCATCCAGAAGATTTGCCGTAAAGGGTTCCCAGACACACAATGCACACGGAGCCCCTGATACACACAAAGAAAAAAAAAGAAAAATAGAAAAAAAAGAAAAAAAAAGAAAAAAAGGTTGAGTATGGCCACTAAGGGACCCACTCGTGATTGGATGAGCCATCATAGAATTTATAAAGTTCCTATGAAAAAAAATGGCGGACGTCTCATGTAGATGCTTCAAATGAGCAGATAATGTGGTTTTATTCGCTAGCATCATCGTGAAATATACCCAAATCACATATTAGTAGGCGTATGTACTCATAGGTGTGAAATGAATTTCGTGCAAAACCTTTGAAAAAATCGTTTTAATTTGAACCATTGCTATTGCACGGTTGGTAACAGGTGAAAAACGTCAAAGGCTGGCAATAACCCCCTCTCAACCTGGCTATATAATATTTTATCATGTGATCGTCCGTGCACTAAAAAAGGACCTCAGTCCAACTACCAAAAAGTTTTTGATACCAACGTGCAGATGAGTAGACTGCGAAAATGTTGAGACAAAGTTAAAAAATGTCTAAACCAACCCGAAGTGTATGCGATTCTGAAAACGTAGTTTCTAGAAAAAGCTGCTCGATGTGCTCCGTCCAGGGCGCAGAACTGTTGCATTAAATTGCACATTTACGCTAACATTGCCTGGTATTTTGTTAAACGAACACAATTTTAGAAGATATTAGACAACGGAAAGTATGTAGTTAGGTTGATTCTGGTTAAAAGCCATTCATTCTCCCCGGTCGCTGCGTTAATAGGTCAGTTCCAGTGGCGCGGCGTGAATTGCGATATATCGATTGATCTGCCATTTAAACCTATGGAAAAGGATCGATAAACAGGGTGTTTGCAGCGAGCCCCTTAATAATCGATTCTTTACCGTAGGTTTAAATGGCATAACAATCGATGTATTGCAATTCACGCCACGCCACTGATCAGTTCAACTGACCCGCCGAGTTTTTCTCGCGACAAAGCTGTTCCACCCAACGCAACGGTAGGCGATCCAGATCCAACGGTCATCGACGCATACTCGAATCAGCACGGGCCAGAAATGAGAATTGGTGTGTAAGTGGATCAATGGAAGCCAAAGGGTAGAACCGTGGGCTCGGATCTACTTAGCATCTCGGCGAGTCGTTGTTGGTTGTTGTTGAGCGACCGACTCATGGCTAACCGGTCACCGGTCGGGGTGCCCGAGTGTATTTGCCTATTTCTCCGCCAACTGATTTACTATTGCATGTGTTTGAATCAAAATCAACCAGCTCTATCGTGACATGGGCCCTGCTATGCATGTAATCTTATGGGTCTCATGGCTCATATCACAATCGAGATGGTTATTTTCGATTTAATCAGTCGACGAGAGTGTATGAGTTCTCTGCATTCCAAGGCTTCGAATACTGCCTTTGCCTCTCCTTTTACACATTGCGAGACGTCTTATTGGGCCTCACAGCCCAAATTCTCGCTGACTGCATTCCGTTGAGTCTGTGGTTATGCCCCGAGCATTTTTTTGACGACCAACAGCACTAGTGGAGAGTGGAATGAGTCATTTAATTCATTGATTTTTGAAAAGTGAAAATGTGCCTTTTTTCGGCAGTGGACCACTAGCTATTTGGATGCATTCATGCTAAGAGGAACTGTGTTGCATGGAAACCCCGAGGGCCGATTCCTGAAATTTATAGAAGAAGCTATATACAAAGAAGACATAAGGAATATATAGCGATCCTATCGGTTGAAATGGGTTGTTCCTTTAGACCAAGGCGGTAAATGATGGACTAACCATTGAGTCTCTCGTGGGTTGCCTTTAGTTAGTATATTACTCTCGTCCTTTATCCATTGCAACCACCCGCTCTCAACGGGCTGTGTATGAGAATATAAAGCACATCGATGGCCGAAGTGCGAAACCACGTATCTCCATTGCGATGTTTCAAAATGTCAGGTAATTTTTTTTTTTTTTTTTGAGAAGAAACAACCCGACTTTATAGTTCGAAAATACAGAATATTATGCTAACACAGAAGGAAGTTTATAGAAATTTTCAAGAAATTACGGTCATTAATTTTCTACAGAAATATTAAAGTAGGTATGACATGAAGTCCGCAACGTTGCGATCGGAGATACGTGGCTAAGTACTTTAGCTATCGATGTGAACAAACGGATATTGCCGAATTTTTTTAGAAAAGTTATCAGTCATATTTTCAGATCCGCTGGAGTGAATTGGTGGCACAATCCCTAAAAATTTCAAAAGTGAAAGTTTAGAAATTACCGAGAAAATTCTCATTTCATCGGAATAGTTCCCTGCGCGACGGGCGGGATGCATCGTCGTGCGGTGAGCGTTGAGCTTATTTTGAGCGAGGCCGATGTGGGAGTAGCGACAGGTTGCGTAAGCGAAACAGCTGAAATTGGGCGTCGTTCGACTGCCTCGTTAAGTAAGAACCCCGCAACTCCGACGGAAACATTATGTAAATCTGTTGTTTTTGCCCAGTAAGACAGTCGATTCCTCTCTTTCGTCTCGACCAGAATCGATACGATTCCCTGGATTTTCTTTCCCTCTCGGGATCCCGATGCAGCACATGAACGCGCCTCGCTCACACGTCCGTTCGTCTTGAAAATTGCCAAATTGACAAAAATTTCATGTATAAATAGTGAAAAATTTCGGATCGTCAACAGGGACAATTTGATTATATTTTGCATTAGAGAACCACTATTTATGGTTCATTTTAGAAACAACGCATGTGCCATTCCTTTACCCGCTCAGATAGGTGCTTCTATGGATGAGCCAGAAATTTTAGCTCCTTATTGCAAAATGCAGTCCGGTTAGTCAATAGTTTTTACATGAAACGGACTTACGTGTAGCGGCTTAAAATTTTGCGGTTTTTGGGACGAAAGAACGTAAACACATTTCAACACGGAGAATTGCAGAACTGGGACCTTCCATGAACAATACGTAACAATCTTAGAGACCCCCAGCCCATCAAATTAGAGTTTTGTAATTAATTGTGGATTTCAAATCGCCACATTGTGTTACTTTTTCATCTTAGATTTCGAAGAATAGACACGCTCGTAAAGTAGCCTTGATAGCACCCGCAACCCAGGTTCAGGTCACCCTTAGAGTGTTGCGTACTTGATAAACGACCCTAGAGTCCCTTTATACTGAGAGTCAAGACAATTCGGCTCGTGGATGTCACAAACGGGAATAAAGATTACAGAAATTGAACGTTTTTCGTAATCTTTGATCGGCCCATTCTCAAATTCCCTTCTCCGTTCCTCCTGGTTCCTCCTGTCATTCCGTTTGTTCCTTGCCAAACCCGTAATTCCCTGGTTCATTCCAGATTATAATCTTTGCAATCGGTAAAAATGTAATCTTTATTCCCGTTTGTGACGCTGTGGAGGCCTAAAATACGGGAACCAATCAGAAATGGATTCAAATTGTCTTGACTCTCAGTATAAAGGGACTCTAAACGACCCTTATTCACTCTTAAACAATACAAACTAAGTTCACGAAGTCTGGCAACGTGGCCTCTGACCGCGGCGATGGGTAGGCGTCCAGTCCCGGGTGACGTCATTCCGTCTCCGAGCGCGACGGTGGGCACGGTCCGCGACACGTCACGTCCGAAACCGTCATCGGCCGCGACCGACGCGACGCGACGTCAAGTCCACGTCGTGTGTCGATAAGTCGGGACGCGCGCAGTGACAGGTGTGAGGGGGCGGCACAGTGCGGCGTTACACTCATTTAACATCGATTACACCCGGACCGACAGCTCCGATGATGTTCTGCCGGCCGATTATTGAAACTATGTCGATAGGATTAGACAAGAAAAAGCACTATCTTAATCACACAATCTATCGCATTTCGATGTCATTGTAGTGGTGATACGAAATTTCAAGAATCGGCCCGCTCACACGCCTCTCTATTCAATCAGTTCCTCCTCCTTTCCGTGATACCATACCAGACTTAAATGAAACGCGTTCCCTTTCACGTGTTTTCAAGAAAATTCTCATCGAAACATGGATTTTTTGTGAAGAACTGCGAAGAGGCACAGTTGACACCAATCTGACGTAATTTTTTATCCGGGGGGTAAAAACCTGCCTGGCAAGCACCTGAAAAGGAGGGAGAGGGCGGAGTTAAAAATTGGAACCTGACCTAACGTCATTTATGTACGGCTCCAATGTGCGTTGCCTAGAATCATAGAGGTCTTATGGTTTGAAAAGATCGGAAATTTTGAAGTTGGCCCGATTAGTGAATCTCAAACATGTCGCACTTCCACCTCTCATTCTTCTGAGAAAGTATAATTTTTACCCATTTAAAGTGTAATCAATATTAACACATGATCATTGTCTTTTTTCAGATGCTAATACGATTCAAAACGGAGACAGCTGACAAATTTTAAGGGATACAGCATTTAACGTAAGTCTATTTACTACTTGCTAAGGTTCTCTCCTACTATAGGTAAAGTATTAAGGAAATAAGAAATTGTAACTTCATCAAATTTTGCATTTTAAGAGAATCTAAGTGGGAACTTCATAGTTTTCAGGAATTTTCGGCCATACAAACCCCAAAACCCCGATTAATACGAGAATGATCGTATGAATGCGGAGCGAATTTTTTTCTCCTTACTGAGTGACAATAATGAGAATTTATACAACGGGTAATAAAGATTCTTTACACAAATAGCATCAAAATCGTTTTAGCTAAAAACGCGGCTTTCTTCAGATGGATAAAAAACAATAAAAAATTTAAAAATCTGAAATCTTATTACTGGGCTGTACCTTTCAAAATGTTTCTATGTGTTTACTAAGGTGACTCACACTATTTTGGAGCGGTATCTACTTTTTTCCGGAGTACCATACGCTTTTATGGTGCAAATATCACTTCACATTCATATCACTCGGCAATCTTGTGCGCTCTATACACTCCAACACCGAATTTTACTCCTCGATTTTTAACAGGGCAGAGCTATCTCTCACGCCCGAAGCCCACGAGGGGTGTAATGCAATTTTAGAAGAAGAGGAAGGAGAAGAAGAAAAGTGTGGAAATTGAGGCGATAATTCCAGGAGTGCGTTTTTTGCAGGGCGTAATAAATAAATCAAAGGACGAGACGAGTCCCGAGGATGATTCATCCTTCGCGCACGGAGCTCGAAAATCCAATGAGTTGACATTAGCCGCGGGATCCTCTGCCCGCGCCATCGAGACGTTCGCTTCAATCGTGGAGGAGTTAACGAGCTATGACCGGAGTCGGGCCACGAAATCGGACATTGACGACAGACGCCGTTGCCGAACGCCCAGGAAAATTAAATGCTGAGACACGCCGAAATGAAAGAAAATAAACGTCCGAACAACGGCAGTCCGCCTTCAATAATTTGAGTATGCAAGAGGGGCGACACTCGAGTAGGAATAGTTGTATCTGGCCCCTACCGTTAAAAAAACAACAAGCTGTTAAAAACTTCAAGCCGTTGTCGTCAAAAAGCCAGTGCGCCTTCAATGATTTGAATATGCAAGAAGGATGACCCTCGAGCAGGAATAGTTGTATCAAGCCCCTTTCGTTCCAAAGTCAGCGCACTTTCGATAAATTATAATCGCTGTCGTTAAAAAACCAGCGCGCCTTCAATTATTTGAATATGCAAGAACGGCTACCCTCGAGCAGGAATAGTTGTATCTAGCCCCTGTCGTTACAAAGTCAGTGCACTTTCAATTCTAGCCGATGTTGTTAAAAAGCCAGTGCGCCTTCACTTATTTGAATATAAAGGGCGACCCTTGAGTAGGAATAGTTGTATCAAGCCGTTGTCGTTACAAAGTCAGCGTGTTTACAATTCTAGCCCCTTCCATTAAAAAGCCAACTATTTGAATATGGAAAAAGGGCACCCCGTGAGTAGAAATAGTTGTATCAAGAAGTTGTTGTTGAAAATCCAGTGCGCTTGCAATAAATTCTAGTAGTTGTGGTTAAAAAGTGAGATGTTTTGGATGTACTCAGTATCCCGTGACAAAATATAATTTTACACAAATATACACAGCGAGTAACAAGACTAGAACTTGATAAATGAAAGACTGCAACAAGCTGGAGTGCCTTCTTCAGTTGAATGTAAAAGTTAATGAAATTTGAAAAGCGTTAGAGCGTTTGAGAAGCGTACTTGGTTGTACTTTTCCAAAAAGATATGAGATAATGATCTCGTTTTTGAAAAGTACAACCGAGTACTAAGTTTTTCAAATTTCATTATATTTTACAACCAACTAAAGAACCTGTGGTGTTCCAACTGAAACTTCTCAGTTCCCGTTGTTTCTTCTAGCCTTGTTACCCACGGTATGTTTTTCTTTAAATTGCTGTCTTTAAGAAGCCAGTGCGCCTTCAACTATTTGAGTATGCAAGAGGGGCAATCCTCGAGTAGTAATAGTTGTATCTAGCTCCTGTCGTTAAAAACCAGTGCATTTTGAATTCCAGCCGCTGTCGTTAAAAAGCCAGTGCAGTGCGCCTTCAACTATTTGAATATGCAAGAAGGGCATTCCTCAAGTAGGAATAGTTGCATCAAGACGATGTTATCAGATAATTTTGTGCGCCTCCATTGTTTTGCCTGTAGAAAACATATATCTGCTGGAGAGAGGTGATCGCATTCAATTATTGGTATATAATCGCCATATATATCGCATATAATTATTGTTTGTGTCATTTTCATGCTTTAAAGTGCACACTGATCTTAACATTACTAAAATCAGGGAAGTGAAAAATATAAAGATCAGGAAGTTTTAGGAAAAAGAAAAAAATCGAAAATTATATATTTCGTCGTAGGAAGTTAAAGATTATAAAATGAAGCCAGGCTGCAATAAAACAAATAAAATTATTTCCATGAGTTTTTGTTTCTTATCATTTTTACAACCGTGGTGTTTTTAGTGTATATCATATCATTTTAAGATTTAAGTTTGTATTTTTAATCCGTCTACGTGCTGACCAAACATCTAAATGTCATGCCATTGACTCAGAACCAAATAGGACACTCATATGACGTTTTGAAGCTTGAGAGTTAGAATATTTTATTTTTTATAGAACTTAAATCACGAACTAGGCTCTGCCACACACAACTCAGCTCACGGCAGTAACATTAAGCGCTATGTTCTACGGAGGTAGGAATATTGAGAGTAGAGAAACTGTCGAAATCGAATGCATAACGCGGCAACGGTGTTTTGCCAATGATGGTGGTGCGGATCTTCCCGTGGAAAATAAATTGCAAAACTCGATCACCAAGAGCAACCTGCTCGTGTAATCACGATTTTCGTTTCGCTATTGACCATTTCGCTGGATTATTTGACCAGAAAGATTGTCCCGCTGTTGTCGAACCACGGTGGTGCTTCTTGAAAGTTGACAACAGTCAGCTTTGCCAGTTAAACTAAATGTAAAAGTATCGGTCATAGCTGAAGCAGGTTACCTCACGAGGAATCGATAGTTTTTGATGGAGTTAAATGGAGGAAAAACATATTTGTAAACTTGTGAATCGTCACCACTAAACCGTCTTCCGCCATACTTGAATCACAATGTAAATCATACGGGGTCTCTCCATAGAGTAGATAGTCTACGTCAACAAAAGCGCAAGCTCCACAAGAACCAATATAAATATTTTTATCCCCTGGGTTGGTCAATCTTCATACTTACTGAGACCTGCTTCAAAATTAACCTACAAATATATAATTGGAAAAAACATAAAATTTCAAGAAACTTTACATTACTTCTCCGATTTAACGGTAAATAAGAATAAAATAATTATTTTAATTCCTAAGAGCTTATACATTCGTTAGTATTCGACTTCTCTAGAACGCCGACATACCGCCGACTTATAATCAGTACTTATTGGCACAGTTTCACTTCGTTGACACGAAAATGGCTGTATCTTGCGCTTTTGGCCTAGTCTCTTCATTCTATGGTCTCTCTGAGGGAACTAAAGAGCTGTTTAAGGGACGATTATGAATACGACCTTTAATCTCTGACACAAAAAGTCTGATTCTCTTGGATTTTGCAGAAGAGAGAGTGGTATAAGTGCATGTCATCAATTCATTTCTGACGAACATTCACACCAGAGGATAGAAATCGCTGAAAGGGTCGAAAATATTAAATAAAATATAATCTAAACGACAGTCCCTTTTATACACAACTATTAAACCCTAACATTCACACATACTCAGTATGTCCTTAACCTTGCCGGCAAAGGGAAAGTACATCTCTCTTACTCTTACAACTCTCAAAGTGCAACTAATAGCGATAAAATTCACGCCTCAGGAAACAAGATCGGTTTAAGGCCGAAGTATGATTGACATTCCCGTACAAAAGCGATAACACCTGCCCGGGCGTTAAAATCCCTCTTGCTGGATCCATTAAAGTATCCATCGGGAAGCTTTAAATACTGATTGGAGAGCTTCAAATAATCACCTCCTAGCGTACGTAAATGTCACGGATATTGTGTCGACGATTTATTTTACGACACTTTCAACGCGTTGTCGCATGACATAATTGTCCTAAGGTCGACTATTAATGCCGGGATAAGGATTTTTTTCAATCTGTTGCGCATGCGCCTCTCGTCAATGACTAAGTATCCAGAGAAGCAACAATAAACTGGAGAGTGCCCATCGATATTTTAATGTGAGCCTCCTCTCATGTAAGATAGCACTATAGCTGAGGTTTGTGTTGACGTATGGATATTCTTTCTTTTTGCATGATGTCGGTCGGCTAGACAAGCAGAATGACCTTTAACGGTTTCGACGCGGAGGAGGTAATAATAGGGTCCGGTGGTTTTTGTTGTTCGCGGTGAAATATATCTACTGTCTAGAGTGACTGAAAACCCAGCGGTCGATGGACGTTACTGGTTGTTTTTGAGGTGGTTGAGTCGTAGAAATTTATTGCCGTTTTGAAGAAGAACGGTGGACGGTTGGATGGATTTGGTTTGATGAAGTCATCGGATCGAAGTTTTTGGATCCAGGTACTTAAAAGGCAAAGTTCCTTTTCTTGACCGTACATAAAACAGATTGCGTTTATCAGTACCTAATTTGTTTTAGACAATAATGCTCACATTATATCATAGTCTCAACGCTATTAAGACCAATCAGAAAATAATCATCATTCACAGACTCATTATCAATTTTTTTTTTAAAATTTATTGGTCTCTTTTGTGGTAAATTTGATTGCCTGTGATCAAAAAAAAACTGCTTGCTTTGACAGTAATTCTTAAAAGCAAAATATAAGCTCCACAAATTGTGCTTTAAGAAGTGAATTTTATTGACATTTCTCACGTGCTTAACATGATTTTCACGCGATTTTACTTATCCCCCTATAGAATATTGTTAATTATTTAAAACAATGCATTTTTTTTTTTTTTTTTTTTTTTTTTTTTTTTTTTTTTTAATTAAACCTCCCTTCGTGGCATGCTTTTTTAAATTTGTATCCGTGTTTCTCCTTTTGAAAAAGTGATCACCAAAAAGTTCGTGTTTTTACGAAAGCTACAACACAGATACGTGTACCTCAGAATCCAAGACACAAAATTAAGTCATGCCTTAGAGGTAGAGATTGTATAAGAGTTCTCAGTTGGCTAATTCTTGAACATGGTAGACAAAGCTATGGAGAGAGAAGGCAAATAGAAAATAGAACGAAGCTACTATTTGGAACTAATGGCTGATATAGGCCAAGGGCGGGGAAAATGATGGACTTACCATAGGGTCTTCTGCCGTTCTTGCCGTTTGTTAGTCTACTACTTACCTCCCTAATCCATCAAAATCACCCGCTTTCACCAAAATGATCGTTAAACTCGGTCTCCTCTCTTGATTATCTATAGCTTTGTCCATCAATTCCAATGATCAACCCGCAGTTGGCTATATCTCCTGAATGTAAGTAACTCCACAGAAAAAAGTGTTGGGGGCTCTCCGCTAATATTGTGGCACTACCCCAATTTATTGGATGATATGGACGCTTTTAATTAATTTATGTGGCACAGCAACTCATGATGTCGTAGTAACGCAACATTTGGGTTAGTACACTGGAAAAAAACACATTGGATCTTGAAAACATAGAGAAGAAAAAATACTCTTGATTCAATCGGATTTTTGCTTGAATCAAAACGAAATCCGCTTAAACTAAGAGGCTTGGTTCTTGATTTGAGCTAGATTCTGATTGAATCAAGAGTACTTCTTCTTGTCGATGTTTTTAAGAGTCTGGACTCTAGATCCAATGTGTTTTCTTTCCAGTGTAACCTAAATTATTGGGGTACTACCACAATTAATTGGGATACTACCATAATTAATTGGAAATATCCATATCATATCCAGCAGCTGGGACTTAACCCCTATCTCTTTTTTCCGCGTCATTATGCAGCATCATTCATTTCGATTTCTTCTCTACACAGAGAAATTTATGATTCTCCGAGCGCTGCTCTCCGAGTTATTAGAATATCGAGCCTGGACGTCATCCCGTTGTTACGTGGAATAACACACCTTCGATTTCACCCAACGGGTCCCGTACGAGCTTTTAATCAAAGCTTTCGCTCCCACCGCGCGGCACGCTCGGCGCCATGTCAATGCGATCGAGAGGCCGTGGCTCAAAACAGAGAGATAATTAGTCACAGTGGAGGAGAGTAGGCCGCCGCTCCAAGTGAGAACCCCGCAAGTGTAACAGAAACCCGTACGTTGATGCGCGGTTTTTCCTAGATATGGTAGTGTAGGAGAGTAGGTCTCGTTCCCTCGGACTTATGCCCACGTCTTAGAAGTTGCGCCTGCGCCCGGGGGCCGGGAGAAAACTGGACGTTTTTCGATGGCGACAGAGCTCTCGCTGAAAAAATTATGATGAATGGACGGAGAGTGTGGAATCGATCGGATTATCCGCCGTGATCGATCATCCGGACGGAAATTGACAACTTGCCCGTGCTGTATCGCACCGGATATGTTGCCGCGTTGTGCTCCGCGGGAAAGTGTGCGCTTTTTTTTTTCTAACGTATGTATGCTAAAAGGAAGTATGTTGCACGCAAACGCTACACAGAAAAAATTAAATTGCTGATTTAACAATTTTGTCGTTAGAGAAAGTGGTTGCATTGTTTCGATGTAAATTTTACAGCAAAAAAATGCTACTCTAACAACGAAAAATGCTACTTTAACCACCCCCGTGGTGAGATTAGCTTTCCACTGTTGTAAAATGTACATTTGAAACATTGCAGTCACTTTTTTTATCAATTGCATTGTTAAATTAGCAATTCATTTTTTTCCCCGTGATATTCGGACGTATTTCCTTTTAGCGTAAATTAAAAATGAGTAATATTCTTTTTGGGCTCAAGATGATATTTTATTTCTCTAAAAAATTTCTCAGATCGGAAGAAATAATTGCACTGAGACAAAAACATCAGTTCATAAATATTGACGGTGTAAGTCCGCAACCACACATCTCGGCTTGCCGCGTTGCAGACCTCGTGTCATACTTTATTCTTTTAAATGAAAATCTACTCAACGACAATCCTTAAAAAACTGCTTCGATTCTCTTTCACTGTGCGAAGAAAATTATACAAATAAAGGTATGATGTCAATCCATTCTCCTTTAAAAAATGAAATAGGAGCGGAGATTTCTAACACCAGAAACGAGATACGTGATTGCGGACTTACACTGTAGGTATGTAACACTAAAGTTTTCTATCATAGGAACTAAAATTTGATTCAGATACCTGGTTTTCATTATTAGTCACTTCAAGTTTCATATCCTTTACAAAATATTTCCGGCGAAATATTTAAAACTGAAGTTGGGGCACGTATTGGCTCAAGATGACTCAAGCCACTTGGGGCTCACCTTTACTACAGCCGGTTCCCAAGAGTGAAAGCTTCGATTACTTGAATTGAAAAATTTAGTGTTCCGTATGAATTTAAAGGTCAGTCCACGTAATCGAATTTTTTTTCAAATCTACATTTCAAATTTTTTCTGAAGGGAACTTGCTCATTTACTGATGAACCGTGAAATTAATAAGAACGAATGCATCTTAGAGTTCATCAGAAAATCAGCTTGCTTCCTTTTAAAACACACGGGTTCACTTGTCATTTGCCGCGTGATGTATCGTGCGAGCAACAGGGAAAAATTACGCACGGCTCATCGGAATGGGAGAGTGCACCAGCCGGGCAGCCCTCGGGACCGGCCGACAAGGATCGGAAAGTGAAAACCGTTGTTTCGCTTGATTGCAGCCCGACGTATGTAAATTGAATAATTCCTTTTTTTGCCCGCGCCTTTCTCCAACGTTGTCACTTTGCTGTTGCGCATTAGACAGAGACAAACTGAAGTCCTCTACGTTGCTGTGCTAAGCAAGAACGCCGTCGTGTGAACCTTCAAACGTTAGCCAATTTTCCTTTGACAAATCATGGATTTTCTGGGAAATGTATAAATATTTCTCTTTCCTGCAGAGAATGTTGTTCATAATTTGATCTAAAGCGTCTGAAAATGTCATACAGGAAGGAAGTACATGCATGACTTTCTTAAAAAATCAGTTGTTTCTGAGAGAAAATTTGGCACCACCCTGCCAAAAAAGTCCCATGCCTTTTTTCATGGAAACGTCTTGATTTCCGTGGTCATGGGAAAATTGGACGGAAATCAGGTGATTTCCATGGCCATGGTAATGAGGTGAAACCCATGGCCATGGTAATGAGGTGAATCCCATGGCCTAATGAGGTGAATCCCATGGCCATTGTGATGAGGTGAAGCCCATGAAAGCCCGGGAATCGCATGGTTATCATTTCACAGAATTTATTTGTAGAATACAGAAATGATTCCTGTGGATATGTAAATTACTTTCGAGGCGCACAGAAAATAAATTTCTTCTGACGCGCACAAAAACTGGAGCAAAAGTCATCGTTCTCACATGATTTCATCATTTTACTTTAGACTCTACTTTAAGCAAGTGCTATCCCTGGTAAAAAAGACGACTACCCCGGTGACTAGGAGGGTACATAAATGGAACACCCGCAGGTAGTTGCACGACTACACCTATGTAGTCGCACGACTACAACTACATAGTCACACGACTACGACTAGGGTAGTCACATGAATAC
>NW_017547098.1:2722367-2792189 GCF_001854935.1 Bemisia tabaci
GTCCCTTTATACCCAGAGTTAAGACAACTCACTTTTGGTTCGGCTGAAAGTGGCCTAAAAAAAAATCCAATTCTGATTGGTTCTCGCTCATGGAGGCCGAAACGAGTGCACCAAGATGGCGGTACCTCGAATGTGAACAAGAATAATGAAAATATCACCTAATTGTGGTTTATCAAGAGTAAATTGTCATTTCCATCGGTCCAAAATGAAAAGAGAATAAGAAATTATTCACAAACCAATCTCATTTTATTTTTAATTGATCAATTTGTTGATGTAGTTGTTTTTGTGTGACAGACATCGCAGGATTCCTGATCCTTATCCCTCAATATCGTTCGTTTGGGTGCACTCGTTTCGGCCTCCATGGCCAGCCAAGGCCGGCTGCCAGTCAGCTGATAATCGAGTTGTCTTAACTCTGGGTATAAAGGGACTCTAAAATTTATTGCCGTTTTGAAGAAGAACGGTGGACGGTTGGATGGATTTGGTTTGATGAAGTCATCGGATCGAAAGTTTTTGGATCCAGGTACTTAAAAGGCAAAGTTCCTTTTCTTGACCGTACATAAAACAGATTGCGTTTATCAGTGCCTAATTTGTTTTAGACAATAATGCTCACACTATATCATAGTCTCAACGATATTAGGACCAATCAGAAAAGAATCATCATTCACAGACTCATTATCAATTTTTTTTTTAAATTTATTGGTCTCTTTTGTGGTAAATTTGATTGCCTGTGATAAAAAAAAACTGCTAGCTTTGACAGTAATACTTAAAAGCAAAATATAAGCTCCACAAATTGTGCTTTAAGAAGTGAATTTCATTGACATTTTTCACGTGCTCAACATGATTTTCACGCGATTTTACTTATCCCCCTATAGAATATTGTTAATTATTTAAAACAATTAATTATTTTTTTTAAATTAAATCTTTCCTTCGTGGCATGCTTTTTTAAATTTGTATCCGTGTTTCTCTTTTTGAAAAAGTGATCACCAAACAGTTCGTATTTTTACGAAAGTTACAACACAGATACGTGTACCTCAGAATCCAAGACACAAAATTAAGTCATGCCTTAGAGGTTTAAATAAGAGTTCTCAGTTGGCTAATTCTTGAACATGGTAGACAAAGCTATGGAGAGAGAAGGCAAATAGAAAATAGAACGAAGCTACTGTTTGGAACTAATGGCTGATATAGGCCAAGGGCGGGGAAAATGATGGACTTACCATAGGGTCTTCTGCCGTTCTTGCCGTTTCTTAGTCTACTACTTACCTCCCTAATCCATCAAAATCACCCGCTTTCACCAAAATGATCGTTAAACTCGGTCTAGTCTCTTGATTATCTATAGCTTTGTCCATCAATTCCAATGATCAACCCGCAGTTGGCTTTATCTCCTGAATGTAAGTAACCCCACAGAAAAAAGTGTTAGGGGCTATCCGCTAATATTGTGGCACTACCCCAATTTATTGGATGATATGGACACTTTTAATTAATTTATGTAGTACAGTAACTCATGATGGGGTAGTACCGCAACATTTGAGTTAGTAACCTAAATTATTGGGGCACTACCGCAATTAATTGGGATACTACTATACAATTAATCGGAAATGTCCATATCATATCCAACAGTTGGGACTTAACCCCTAACTCTTTTTTCCGTGTCATTATGCTGCATCATTCAATTCGATTTCATCTCTACTCAGAGAAATTTACGATTCTCCGAGACGCTTCTCTCCGAGTTATTAGAATATCGAACCTGGACGTCATCCCGTTGTTACGTAGAATAACACACCTTCGATTTCACCCGACGGGTCCCGTACGAGCTTTTAATCAAAGCTTTCGCTCCCACCCGGCACGCACACTCGGCGCCATGTCAATGCGATCGAGAGGCCGTGGCTCAAAACAGAGAGATAATTAGTCACAGTGGAGGAGAGTAGGCCGCCGCTCCGAGCGAGAACCCCGCAAGTGTAACAGAAATCCGTACGTTGATGCGCTGTTTTTCCTAGAGATGGTAGTGTAGGAGAGTAGGTCTCGTTCCCTCGGACTTATGCCCACGTCTTGGAAGTTGCGCCTGCGCCCGGGGGCCGGGAGAAAACTGGACGTTTTTCGATGGCGACGGAGCTCTCGCTGAAAAAATTATGATGAATGGACGGAGAGTGTGGAATCGATCGGATTATCCGCCGTGATCGATCATCCGGACGGAAATTGACAACTTGCCCGCGCTGTATCGCACCGGATATGTTGCCGCGTTGGGCTCCGCGGGAAAGTGTGCGTTGCGCGGGAACAAACTCACCATAAAGCTTTTTTTTCTAGCGTATGTATGCTATAAGGCAGTGTGTTGCACGCAAACGCTAAGCACGTGATTCCTTTTAGCGTAAATTGAGAATAAGTAATATTCACTTTGTGCTCAAGATGATTTATTTCTCTAAAAAATTTCTCAGATCGGAAGAAATAATTGCACTATGACAAAAACATCAGTTCATAGGTATTGACGGTGCAGATCTGCAACCACACATCTCGGTTTGACGCATTGTAAACCTCCTTTCATACTTTCATAATACTGCTCAACGACAATGCCTAAAAACTGCCTCGATTTTTCTCCACCGTGCGAGGAAAATTCTACGAATACTTCAAGGAATGATGTCAATTTTTTCTCTTTAAAAAAAATAAAATAGGAGCGGAGATTTCCAACACCACAAACGTGATACGTGATTGCGAACTTACATCGTCGATATGTAACACTAAAGTTTTCTATCATAGGAACTGAAATTTGATTCAGATACCTGAGGTTTTCATTATTAGTCACTTAAGGGTTCATATCCTTTACGAAATATTTCCGTCGAAATATTTGAAACTGAAGTTCGGCCACGTATTGGCTGAAGGTGACTCGAGCCACTCAGGGCTCACCTTTACTAGAGCCGGTTCCCAAGAGTGAAAGCTTCGGTTACTTAAACTGAAAATTTTAGTGTTCCGTATGAATTTAAAGGTCAGTTCTCGTAATCGAAGTTTTTTCTCCGTTTTTTGATCAAATGAAGTTGCTTTCTAATCTACATTTCATATTTTTTCTCAAGGGAACTTGCTCATTTGCTGATGAACCGTGAAATTAATAAGAACGAACGCATCTTAGAGTTCATCAGAAAATCGGCTTGCTTCCTTTTCAAACACACGGGTTCACTTGTCATTTGCCGCGTGATGTATCATGCAAGCAACAGGGAAAAATTACGCCCGGTTCATCGGAATGGGAGAGTGCACCAGCCGGGCAGCCCTCGGGACCGGCCGACAAGGATCGGAAAGTGAAAACCGTTGTTTCGCTTGATTGCAGCCCGACGTATGTAAATTGAATAATTCCTTTTTTTGCTCGCGCCTTTCTCCGACGTTGCCACTTCGCTGGTGCGCATTAGACGGAGACCAGCAGAGATTCTCCACCCTGAATATCTCTATTTTTGCAGAATGTCCAAAGCAGATCAATTGGACTGCATTTTGCAATTTGGACCTATAAATTCTGGCTCATCTGAAAAAACCTTTATGTGCATAGGGAAGGTAATGGCACATACGTTGATTTTAAACCGGGCCGGAATTTATAGGTCCAAATTGCAAAATGCAGTCCAATTCGTCGTCTCCCGATCGAAGGAACGTAACTCCATTCCAAGGTTGCATAATTGTCCTACGTTATTTAATTTTTGACAAGAACGTACTAGTGCAATTTATGCCTCAGTTTTGCTGATTTTTGCACGAGATCCAAAGAAAAATCAGGGAAATTTTCAGTGGGAAATGCCCACGATTCTCCGGGTAAAACTGAAATTTACGAAGGGAAATTTGGCAACATCGAAATGTAGTTACGTTTTTTCGTGAGAGAGACGACGAATTTTGTGGTGGATATTTTCAAATCGTTAATTTGTAGTTTTTTTTTTTTTTTTTTTTTTTTTTTTTTTTTTTTATCATTAGTTTTGTCTTACGAAAACATCAGTCATAGATTTTCTTTGTTTTGGAGTCAACCAGGAAAGTCGAATTTATAGAATTCCAAACTGCAACCAGAATTTTGGTCGTATGAACTGACTTTTCTTTCCAACAGCCCGATGATATCGCAATGCGCGTGGGACGTTTCTGAAACCGTCGACGGCAACGAAGCCTTGCTCGATTTCTAATGCTCAATATCGGATTTCGATCGATTCCGAACACAGAACTTTAAAACACGCTAAGCCCTGACTCCCCGTTTGTCAAGGGATTAGCGTAATGACTTGCGATTCTGCGCGACATCGGTTTCTCCTTTTTTACAAATTCTCGGGTGACGGCTTAGAGACAATATACCCGGTCCTGAGAAAAAACAGCGTATATTGAATTTATCTCCATTGAAGTTAGGCGATTCTTCCTCAGGAGGGTAGACGAAAGCTCTGCTTAAGGAAATCCGCTTCCTTGTCCAGGGGCAGCCTTTTATTTCGATCGATCACATCACTTCACGCCATGAACACGCCATAAAAGGGCCCGTGCGAAATTTCTAATCACATGAATGCATAATTGGATCTAAAAATTAAATCTGACGAGAAGTTATAATGAGGATCTTCTGAGAGTTGACCGCAGGCTAGCGGGAAACAACAAGAGTAAGGTGACGGCTGGTCTCTTGAACCCGAGATCAGAACGAATCGAAAGCTTTTCATGAATATTTTATGAAAAAAATCGATTAAAATCTTTGGAAGGGTCCGGGTAAATGAAACAGAAACATTAAACATGTAACATCTTGTATTAATAACTCAAAGTTAAACATTTATAAATGTATGCGATCCTTTCAAATGCCGAGGTTTTGCGTGCAAGACACCATTATATTCATGTCGGAATGTATTCACCTTCTCAGCTATTTTGTATTCAACAAACTAGAACGGTATGAATAAAATAGATCTGCTCGATTAGAGCGAATTACTGGCAAAGAGATAATATTCCACGCCATTGTTCAGGTTTTTTGGGGACGCGGTAGGCTTAGCGGACTTGCAATCAAAATTGATAGACAAAATAATAGACAAAGAAGACGAAGTTGAAACGACTGGTTGTTATAGACCAAGGGGAAAAATTACGATCTAACTGAAGGGACCCTTTCTAGGGTGCCGATAGATAGTCTATTACTTACCTCCCTTGCCTTATTGCAACCCCCCTTTTCCACAAATTTATGAGATCACCCCATTTTCTTTGTCTTTTTTTTCAACCATTGTGTCTATCAAATTTAATAATCAGACAACAAGGCAATTATTGTATAATTGCTCTCATTTACTACAAGAAAGTTGCATCATTCTCTGACTATCTTCGCCATTAATGGGAGTACCCCAGTGAGTTAACTCGTCGATAATCGTCAGAAAAATCGAAAAGCCGGTATAAAATGTTTAATTGAAGTCATGCTGTCAAATGAACGGATGTATTATTGATCTGTAGCTTATCAGTCGATCATGATCATGATAATAAAAAATAGTGCATAAAATGCGATAGAGGAAAGAGTGATAAAATTCCCAGAAATCATCGTGACATTTAGACTGACTCAGAGACTTAAACGAAAGGTAAAGAAAGTAGTCGACTACTTTTAACACGCTTCGGCGCCGATGAAATTGTGTGGCTTTGTTGACAACAGTTGGAATGAAAAAATACATTATTTTGCTCCACTTTCCATTTTTATACTTTGTCTATAGCTTTGTCTGTCGATTTCAATCATCAACCCTCGCTGGAATAAAAATGCACCCCAGATTTTACTCCAAGATTTTTAACAGTGTATTGACACCTATTATGCCTATACCTTTGAAGATCACAACCGATGATGTCATCTAAAGTGGTTGTGGAAACCCCTGGGTTTTCCATCGTGAAATCTTAAGCAGTGACGTAACTACTGCTTTCGATTGAATCGGTTTCTGTTAGCCGGGCGTAAGTCCAAAGAGTCATATGTCCAAGCGCGTCATGCGTAATCAACGAGAGCCAGCGCTAATTATTTTTGGACTTTGCACCAGTCTAACAGAGACTGATTAAATTCAGTTACGCTCTTTCGTTAAGAAAACGACGACTCGTAGCGTTAGTTCCATTCCGATAGAAAGTAGTGCTTTAACAGAGCTCTAGGATCTGTGCCACCGGTGCTAACGGATGGGGTCCGGGATTCTGCATAACGCGTTGCATATTACATAATCTTCGCCGCTTCATTAATTTCCATTTAAAGGACCCTTGCCCCGGCGCGGCGCGTCGCGGCGCGAGACTGTCACACGGACGGCGCATGCGCGTCGTCGCGGCAGACGTCACGGCGCGTCGGACGTCGGGTGTCACCGCGCAGGCGCGTCGCGGCGCCCCCTTATAAACGCCCCATTGTTGGCCGCTGACAAATAGTTCTTACTCCTACCGCCGCGCACGGTGCCGATCTGTGAACTTATGATTGAACCCTCCAATGGAGAAGGTGATAACAACCGCGCTTTTGACAGTAACAGAGCTCAGTGGTCTGAGAAAAAACTTCTAACCGGAAAATGAGCAATCTCTAAATCATTAGAGTTGCTCAAATATCCCTAGTTTATCACCTTCCGGTCAAGGTATCACAACGCCATGCGAAGTTTCAAAATTTCTGCCGCCATTTTATTTTTTTAGAGAGAAATTGTTGGTTAAATCTGTTAGAAAATTTCACTGAATTTTATCGGCAGCACAAAGAAAATTTGGTGAAATTTTCGGACAGCCTGGTTGAACGATTTCTCTGTAAGGAACTGAAATGGCGGTGGAAATTTTTAAACGTCTCACGGCGCTTATTGTGATGTTTCGGCCGGAAGGCGACGAGATCTTTTTGAATTGCAAATTTGTTATCACGCTCTTTGTGCCATCATTATTTAGGTATCTTGAGTGTGTGAATGTATCGAAAGAATCCTAGTATAGGAATTAAAGTTCAAGCTTATTTTCTAAATTCACCCAATATGTTGGTTTTCTATAGGGATGCGCAGAGATTTGGTGATACTAGGTTGCTGAGAAAGGTTCGGAATTGGGTCCTTCCAGATGGTGTCGTAGAGGGCTGAGAGCATCATGACCCAGTATGTGCCTGAGGTCCACAAATGGAGGACGTTACATGTCGGAAATAGAAGGAGATAAAAATAAGAAAAAATGTGTTAGCTCGCTGAGTTGTTAATATTACGTAACTCTTGAGTTTCAATGTACTTATTTTTCAGATTTTACAATTTTTTTTTCTATTTTTTAAGGACCACTGAACTCGTACCGATCCATTTTTCGAAAAAAATGTCCAAGAAAACATTTGTAAAGAAACATTGAAAAATCGGTCTGTAGGTATGTGTACAATTGTTTTGGAAAGTCGCGGATAAAAAACATCTGCTCTGTTTGAAATTGTTAGGTAGTACTAGGAGATGCTCACTTTAAACGTTCTCTTTTCAATTTTGAATGATGGCAACAATTGTATTTGGTACTTGAAAACTTCTCACGTTCGCGCAAACTTTTAATTATGTTCCTACCCTGATAGTTTTTTTAATTAAATTTTCGGATAGATATTCCATTCGGAATTCTTTAAAGACAAAACATCTGAACCACCTGAGCCTTATTGATTGAGTGGCTGTAACCACAGCCCGTGTGTCAGTGCGGTCTTTTAATGTGGTCTCATTTATCAACCACAAGAGGTTTGACAAACGCAATTTGTCAACGAAGATCAGATCTTCGAGGATGTCACCCAAATATTCACCGACAAGTTTTCCTTTAGTTGCCGTACCGCGTCGTGCCGAAAGCAATATTGCCGTACTAAAAAAGAACGTCGTATGATCATTCCAGCGTTGCCGGATATTTTTCTCGATAAAACTTGCACTTTATTCGAAGCTGAAGGGTTGTTTCCTTTGCATTTTTAGGATATTTTATGCCCGAATATAACTGATTTACTCACGGAAATTTGACGACATCAGATCGATCATATGACGTTTTTCCCTACCAAATCAGCGTGGTGATGGTTGTTTCACCGACCAAATTTTGAACCTCTAATTTGCATCGTTTTAATTTATCGACGAGATCCGCTACAAAACTGTTCGGAGTTGTTTAGAAATTAAAAAGTTGGTTGTTAACAAAGTCGCATACACGGCATGTCAAATTTGATCAACTTAATCTTACTGGACGAAGATTGATCAGGGCTCAAGCCTGTATCTGCGAAAAAAGGATGCTTTCACAGTGGAGAAATCGGATGTATCTAAGCAAAAAAGGAACTTAGTGCAAATTGATAAAATCAAGAGGAACTATAGAACGCGCACGCCTTAGTCGCTTTGGTTTGATTCATTTTCACGCAGTTCTTTTATCGCATAAAAACTTCCAATTTTAAAACGCACTTATGTCGTTATCATCGCAAATATGCAAAATGCGCTCTGTTTATGATAGTAATTTATTAGTTTTTTTTCCCCCCAATATCACAATGGTTTTTTTTTTTTATTTTTGGTGAAAATTTGACCCCCTACCCGACCAAAAGAGATGGATTGCCGAGGACTCTTACAAGTGAAGAGAATGTCCCATGAAACGGCAAGACCCGTTTTTGATCCGAGATGTAGGCGAAGACGGTGACAGTGATGAGATAGATCATGGTTGAAGACGAATAGTGACAGCAGCGCCAGCGTCGCGACGGGCCTCGCAGACCCGCGACGCCCGATGATTATACCGGCGGTATAATAATTCGCACCACTCCACCCAGCTCATAATCGTGCAATGCTGCCATTCAATAGAAGAAAAAAAGCATCAATGGGGAAGTCCCTAGCTCGAAAAATTTAAACCTAAATTTTTTACTCCACATTTATGTTTCAAAATATTGGGTGGGTGGTAAAGGAATAGGAAATAAAAGAAGGAAAAGAAAGGAAAGAAAAAGACGAAAAGGAAGGAGAAAAAGGAGGTAAAGAACATCTGTTAGGAGAAGTACAAGTGTCAGGAAAACCCCCCAAACATCAGGAAAAGGAAAGGAGAGGGAACCAGAAAAGCCGGATGATTTTTACTTAGGTTCGGCAATTCTTGTTTTACGTTAAGACGACGATGCAACAGTTATTGGATCGAGTTGCTGCCCGGTTTAAATAAAACGGATTTTTATCTAAAATATCCGAGAATTTCAGAATCCGTAGTCAGGGATCCTACTCAGTAAATAGACAGTTTTTTTGCTATGGCAAATGGGGGTCTAATTGTAAGCTAGACTGAGTCTTGATTTTTATATTTTATACATTTTTGTCTCCTGGTCAAGGAGGGGGATGAAACCACCCCGAAACATGTTTGTTGTTTTTTACCCTTGGTTATCCACTTTCCTGTTTTTTAGCTGGTAAACAGGCAAGTTTGCAATTTGACTCTGAAAATCAAGAAAACTGAAATGAGAAATAAGGGAAGGAGAGGTAAATCAGAGATTAAAGAAAAGATGGAGATGAAAATGACTCTAACTCGTTCCCGATTCTTGCGGATTTCCCTTTTCGTTCCGTCTGTACTTCTCGTCATTCTCTCATTTCCTCGCTTCACTGATTCTAATTAATCATTCAACATTTTTGAATGGACCACAACACTCATTATTGATTGATGATGACTGGTGAATGTTTCGTTGAAAATTTCGACGACTGAGTTACCTTTGAATTTTTTTCTCTAGAATCAAATTACATGCGAAAAAAGAGGAGCTGATAAGAGAAAACCAGTGACATGTTTCTTAAATGAATCCCGGAACTTTTCAAGCTATTGCACAATTTTGGGCAGCTGACAAGGTTAGGGTGCAACAACTTAATTTTTCCTTTATTAATGCCAGGACAATTGGTGCGGGATTTAATTTGAAAGAAAAAACTTCAAATTTTCGAAATTCTTCCGTTGAGTAGAAACCATTCGGGCTCATTTTCAGGACCCATTTTTAATGACTAGACTTGTCCTCACAATTGGAAAAAATTGTTCTGCAAATTGGTGAAATCCCGACAGTAAAGTGATGATCCCCAAAAGGACGGTAAATTTTACACCACAAATTCATGCGCTGGATTTAATTTAATTTTTTAATGAATACCTACTTTGAAGAAAATCTGCCCCACGAAAAGAATCCCTAGATTTTCATCACCGGCTACTGAGACTCACAAACCAAATTCATCGGTAGTCGGAAACGAGATTCATCGACCGGACGAATCTCAAATGGATGTATTTAAATGGAAGAGAACTATCTTAATTGTGGCAAGGGCCTTGTGATTCATATGAATACATCTATAACAGGGCTTATATCACAATAAGGATAGTTTATTTTGATTTAAATATGCCCTAATCAACTCTCAGATTTTTAGTCGAAGCGTCTCGGCCGTCGCAGCGGGATTATCGAATATCTCTCTCCGAATATGGTTTTGAACTCAGCGAATCGGAAGTCATTGATTTATCCCCCTCCTTCGCTCTTCTCGGTGATGCCACTATTGGCTCATGATTATTTACAAAACTCCATAAGGTACATTAACAAATAAATGAATTTTACAAGAAGTCCGGCAACTATATCATCCTGTCTCTTCCTCTTGAAGTAATTTGCTCCTAAAATCGATCGGTTGTATCGGATACCCAAAATATTCGGATCATTGACTGCAACGTGATGAGCTCTTTACGCGGTGCCTCTTAGTTTCGAGTCAGAAGTCACTGAGGATTGAACCCGGAACGTCAGTGCTGGCAGCAAACAGTAACGTCAATTCACCAGAGCCTTAAGAGGAAGGGGAAGGGCAAGTGACCTGAAATGACCCCTAACATATGATACATAAGTAAAAAAATATGAATGAATGAATAGCTTGGTGAGGACTCATAACGTTAACTTAATTAAAGTTAATTCAATAACTGTTAATTTAATTAATATAAGTCAGAAAAGTAAACATAAAAATAGGTAAGTAATTAAGTTTTCAGAAATTCGGTCAGTTTTTCTCGTTATTTATCTAGGCAGGCCTTCTTGGACACGGGGGGGGGGCGATTTCCCCCCCTTTGCTCCCTTCAAATGACGCCACTGGCAGCAAACTACCTCAACCACCATATCATCAAGGCTGTCTGAATTCACTGATAACTCAACGTGTTTTCCAATTCTCCATTTTTTTTAATAAAAATTGTAACTGCCCAGAAAATATTAAACTAGCAGTCTTTACTTCGGCAATATCAATGCCGTCTCTAATGAACCAAGACCGTGTTTTTCTAAATACCTTTTCCTTCTAACAAGATGCCATGCATGTTTCCCGCCAAACATGGTCTCTCCTTATTTGAAGTTCTGTTGACGTTTGACAATGATTGTTTCAGGAAATTATGTCTATCTCATGCTCTCGTATTCCATGCGTGAACAAAAAAAAAACTCAATTATACAAGAGCACGATTGTTCTCGTTCCCTTCACTTTTGCCGCTGAAACGTTTAACATTTTTCCTTTGTCGGCCATAAATCGGGAGTTTGCTCAGCGATCAGCTAGCTATTTGGTTCCTTTGCAATGCGTGAATAAATGAATGCTGCAAAGAAGAAAACGTTAAAATTATTAGTTATTTACTTTAGTAAGTGTTTTCTTTGCTGATTAAGTCATTCTTGAAATTTCATCAAAATTTCCTATCGAAGAAAGTAATAAGAGTTAGTACCTTCCAACCTTCCATTTAAGGAGTACGGAATCTAGCTAAGGACACTGTAATGTAATGCTCGTAAAATGACGGAAAAACAGATCGAAATTATTCATGAAAATATACCCATAAAAAGCTTTTAACTGTAATTTCTGTGGAGCATTGCTTTGCATACAAGTGTATGATTAGCTTTGGCGCAATGCATTCCAGCAAGATCGATATATTTTAAATTCTATACAACCATGAGGCGGGTTATTTTAGAAAAATCGAAATTCCAGTCTCTAGATCAATTATTAAGGAACGTTTGTGCCAAAAATTATCTCCCAAAATATTAAAATAAAGTAAAAAGTACTGTTTCTAGTTCGTAACCAATTTCAATGTATCGATGTTAGTTGTTAATGGGAAAGAGTACTTTTGATTTCATGTTAAGATTTGGGAGGAGGATTATATCGGCATTAACATTTCACAATAATTGATCTAGTGATAAAAATTTCGAGCTATCCGAAAAAAATCACTCAATGGTAAAAATTAGAAATACATCAAACTCGCGCCAAAGCCAAGCCAAGCTGAGGTCTGGTCCGAACCAACTCTTCACTGGAACCACCATCATATGAAACTGTCAGTTTATCCTAAAAAAGCTGTCATCAGATTTCTGGCTGCATGCAAAGTGTTTGTGTAAAAAAAAAACAAAAAAAAAAAAACAGATCGATCATTGACCTGCAGTTTATCGGTTGATATCATGATCGTGATAATGACAATGCAAAGTAGAGCTGTACCAACAAGATGCTACCGAGAACAGAGTGATGAAATTCCCAGAAATCAACGTGTCATCTAGACTGACTCAGAGACTTGAGCGCAAGGTAAAGAAAGTAGAAATCTTCTCTCAACATGCTTCGGTATCAATGGGTTTGCGACACTGTGCTGCCAAATAAAGGCCGAAGTTAAGAATGCATATTTGAAGAACTCCGTATTGTGGACTATTTAAATTGAAATTATTTCTATTTAAATTACAATTTGTCACAACGTATTTAATCCCGTTCCGGGACCCTATCTAGCATACGTTTTCTTAAGGGTCCAAGTCACAATAGAGAAAGTTTATTTTGATTTGAATACGTTTGAAGTTCAACACCAGGGCCGGATTAAGGGGGTGGCCACATGGGCCGCGGCTCATGGCGGCAAATTTAGGGGGCGGCAAATTTTGAATTTTTTTTTTAAATGTAGCTATAAAGAAAAATCGGATTCAGAAAAAAAATTACGAACGAGAAAAGGTGACAAAATCTCTCATTTTCTGAGAGTATATCTCTAATTTTGTCGTCCTTCTGTGATACAATAGGCAGCACCTTTAATTAGTCGAGTTAAGACTAAGAGAGAAACCGAACACGGAATTTGGCCTGGAACGGCGCGGCGCAGAGCGCAATGATCACGAGAACGTGAGATGAAAAGGAGAAACCCTCGGCGCGGCGGTCGGCATGTAACACATATTAGCGCCTACAAGACCGCATGAATACTTCACGCATTGCGCCAAAGACAATGCGGTCGATGCGGTCAGCAGCGGGCAGCGTGAAACGTCCAGCGCCTACAAGACTGCATGAATACTTCACGCATTGCATCAAACAAAGTGCGTGCAGCAGCGGTCGGCCCGAAACGCATTGTGCATGTTAGACTATAGGAATACTTCACGCATTGCGCCAAACACAGTGCGGTCAGCGCGGTGCGGCGGCGGAAGTTAAAATTATTAAACCACATTTATGTTTGTTCTATCATAATTTTTTGGTTCATTTCTTATAAATGGAAGGCCTTGTTCATACAGAGATAGGTTTACGGAACTTAACTTCCGCACCATGTTCCGTGAACTTTTGCTAGTAGTGCTGACAGGGCTTTCGCAAAAAATGTGACAAACAAGAGTAAACGCGTCTTATTCACCCCTCTCCCTCCGGCACGTTCACCTGATGGTTTTTATTGGTGTTTCAAAACGAATGAGAAGGGGCGGCAAAATACAGGCGGCCCATTGGCGGCAAGTAAGTAAATCCGGCCCTGTTCAGCACTATCCAAAATTTACGTACTTACGGTACTCTCTCGCCATGGAATTATTATGGAATTATGTACCTTGTACCATAAAATCTGTATATCGATTTATTACCATTGATAGGATTGAAACAGATTTTGTCATTGTCATTTTTTGGATTGATAGAGTTGTAAAAGAGAATCTCTTTGGTGGCATCACGACTTCTATATATCCATATTGTACTTTTTTAAACTGTCTGATTTTCGTGTAATTGAGTCTCAATTTAAATTTTTGTCACTACACGCTTGTTTACAATATATCATATCAGAGTTAGGAGCCACCCGTAAATATTCTTACGATATAATTTACCAATTGTTGCTCTAAATTTGTTGTTCTAAATATTTTTCTATTGCTTCTTTGTTACAGGTAAGGATATTCTTAGTCACATATGCCGTTAGTCATCTGACATGTATAATAAGATTTGAACGTAAGTTTCTACTACAGATTTCAAAGTCTTAATTAAATTTAAATTTTTCCCATCAGAGACGATACTTTTTATCTTTGGACTACTGGCTTCTTTAGTATATTTTACCCATCGTCACTTTTATTTCTTTCGTATCATATTTGGCGGCTTTTAGGAGAATCAGCCTAAGTATAACTAGCAACTCCGTAAAGAATGACTCTTTCAATAAATTTCTTGCACAAGAAAGAGATATTCCTCAAAGATTGGCTCAATATGTGCTTGAGCTTGAGCTGGTTGTGTTTAGGGAAAACCATCCATTTGCCAGTCATAACTTGAGAGACACGCTGAAAAAAGAAATGGCTTGATTAAAGCATAAAAATATTCTTAAATTTACTGCCAAGAAAGAACTCTCTCTTGAGTGAAGCAGAAAACATGTTTAAATTAAGAAACATTTCCCTCGAATCAAGCTAATTTCTGCTTGATTTGAGCGCTTTTTTTATGATTCGAAGGGTCAAGGGGAAATCTTCTCGATGGCAAATTTGAGTCTTTTTTTCCCCATATCGTAGACGAAAAATCCTTAGTCCGAAGGCTCATTAATAAATCACATCACCACTGAGCGTTTTGACCTGAGCTTGTAGATTTGAGCATTCGTGAACACATTCCTCGCTAGAAAAGGAGGAACCGATATCGGGCAAATTGCTCGATCGAAATTACCGAACGTGGCGTCGCGTCGTTGATTCGGCGTCTAGTAGCCGATGACTCATACTTCTAATAAGGCCGTTAAAAATTTGCGGAATTATAATTGCCGAGGAGAAAAAAAGAGCCGCAGTCGGCTAGATTGCTTGTCCAATCTTTAAATAGACAGCAAGTCCTCGTTGAAATAATCGGCCAACACCCTTCCCCTCGTGTAATGAAGCTGTTGCGGCTCATTCAGACGATTTGACGGTGTTAATTATTCCCAGCTGCGATTTTTGTGAGGTGGTAAGGCGTTTTTCTACCATTTAAATGTATTGCGAACAACCGATTCTGGCCACGGGAGTCTATCTTGATTGACATAGATTGTTTTACATAATAACATATATTGTTTTGCATACAGTTAAATGGACAAAACTCAGTGTTGCCTTTTTTACTCTAAAATCTCGTCCTGACAGAAATCAACCTGAATACTCTCGATTAAAAAATTTCGGAAATTCTAGAGGTCTTGCTGTATATGCGATGATTATTAGATTACAAGATTAGAGAATTTGCAGATGTCTGAAATTTTATGAATTTCGTGTTTAAGTGGAAACCACTGAGTGAACTGAACACGGGGATACCCTTGGTTTATGAATTGAACAATTATCGGAGAAAATATGACAAAATTATCTAATCTGCTAAAATACGTGTATTTAAATTGAAAATGACGTCACTAGCTGGAACATTTTCTCACTTTTAAATTTTTTTTAAACTATTTCCCATATTGGAAAAATTGTAAAAAATACTGTGAAATCAGCTCTTAAAGCACTTTCAGATGAAGCGTTAAATTTGCATGCAAATTCTCCATTGAATCTAGAGCGAATGCACGGAAACACCGAGTTATCGTAAAAATTTTGTTCTATCAGTGATTTCCATTTAATTTTTTGGCCAAAACTGATTCCGTTACGCCTTGAAACAGGCAGCAAAGTTGAAAGTATGTCCAAATGCGAAAATTATCCAAATTTGATTTGCCCATACGAAAGCAAAATTACGTTCAAAGACTTTCAGCTTTATTTGAGGGTTATTTTAATGCGCCTTTTATTTTTTCAGATAGAAACGACTAAACATTATTCAAAAATTTGTCAAAACATTTTAAGTGAGACAAGTATTTCAGGACAATTTGTTCGATACCTCGATATATCTATTCACTTCCGGTTCAGATTCTTATCAACTGTAATCATATTGACCTCGAAATTTTTAAAAAAATTCAAACGATTGAATTTGGCAGCTGACTCACGTGATTGGCACTGTCTGGGTCGCCAAGCAGGTATGAGGTAGCGGTGTAAGGGGGCTCAGAGTCGGATATTGTATCCGAAAATGGGGGTTCCGCATTTGAATCGATGTCTGCTGAAAGGGCGTAAGGCCAAAAACTCATGAGCCTTACCGTCCTGCGTAATCAACGAAAACCAGGGCTCATGAGTTTACGGACTTATGCTCTTTTAGCAGGCATTTATGGTGCGCTCGTGGGTCACTGGCCCAAACCACGGAAGAACCTGCTGGCCCCTTGCCAGTGCTGCCATATACGGCATATCGTCGCTTGGATAAAACAAAAGAGTTACTAAACTTAAAGATGAGCCTGGGAATGCATTGATTCATATGGAATGCAGGGTTCACCTCGAAGTGTAGTTACGTCTTTATGTCGGGAAGGCGACGATATAATGCTAAACTAAACATCTGTTCAATCTATAAATAACTAAGGTTTCGTAAGCCTGTTTTTGCGACAACACCTGGACCAATTTTTTCGGCGGAGCTGTTACGTACCAGAAATTTTCCAAGAAGCACGAGACTGGAGCAACCACACAGTAATAATAAATCTATGGCTAAAGTAAAACAATGTGTACTTTCTCTGAAACTCTGCACAGAACCGCCAATGTTTTATTTTTTTCAAAGGGAGACTAACTAGCAGTTTTTCTTTTTCAATTTTCTTTGCATTTTACATACTAATTTTAATATATCTGCAGACAGGGGACAGGGGCAGCAAGGGATTTTTTGATCAGTTTTATTAGAAAATTCATAAAAATTTCATAATAATCACAAAAAAGCAGTGTTTCGGGTCATCCCCTGAAATTGTGGTACCCCACAATATTGTTGGACGATTTCGACATTTTAATCATCCGCATACCGCAACTCACGATGGGGTAGTACCGCAACATTTGGGTCAGTAACTTAATTGATCGAGGTGATATACCACAATCAATCGGAAATGTCCAAGTTGGGACTATACCTCTTTTTTTCAGCGATGTATTCAAAAGATAGGATCATAATTTAAGCGAACCCGACATTCCCGCGACTTTGAGCCGCTGCAGTTCAGAGAGGTAATATCGTCACCCCTCTGAATTAAGGGTGTATCTCAATTCACGTGTGATCCCTGTTTTACGTGTAAAGTCATGCTTTCTGGGGCTCATGAGGAAATCGAGGTATGTCCCACGCTAGAGGAGCGATGATATTTCGGATTCTAATTCGTAGGACAAAATTATTTTGCTATTGTCTCTTCAATTGTCGTAGTAGAACACCCTGCAGATCTGAGAGAGTTTAGTAAAGAGCTGGACGGTCTCCTCATCGTCTGTAATTTTGATAAACTTGACAATAGTGCCTTGATTTGTTTTCCGGTTCTGTTTGGCCGCAACCTCAGTTGGTCAGCGCAGTCTGATCCGCAATAATGGCAGTCGAAACAGTCTGGCCGTTTTGGCATGTAAATTCGAGGTGGGTTCCGTCCTAAGTCCACACTCCGTAACCGCGCCAGCTTCGGTCGAGGCAAATTGCCAGGTTTTGTCATAAAATGATGATATTTTATATTCAGTAATGTGTAAACTGAAAAATGTGGCAACGAAGAGTCAAAATGATAAAAATCTCGAGCCCATACTCAGTAGCTCTTTTTGACTCGTCATAAACCACCTTTTGTCACTCTGTTACATCAGCGTGGTACCTACCAAGTGAATGTTCAGTCGGATATAGCAAGCTGAGGTTTGATGAAAAGATTTTGGTTTCGGTGAGAGAGAAATTTTTTCTAAAAATTCCATTTGCGTTTCCAGTTGAACTCTTTGGTGTAATCGAGATAAAAACCTGGCAGTAGCAACTACTATCTATCTAGCTATATTTGTGACCTAGGAAACTAGTAGCTTTTACCAAAAGTCTAGTCCAGACCTCTAGATTTCTTGAAGAGTTACTAGACCTCTGGTTAAGACCGTCTTGCTACGAAATTTCTTGAGGAGTGTACAGCACACTAGAGTGGTTGAACCCCGACGATTCTCCGAAATCTAATATGGTGCAGTGATAATTTTGTACACCAATGTACATTATGAAAGGAGATCGAAGGGAGCCAATTATAAAGAAACTGGTTTGTCTCCACCAGCAACCTTTTTTTTTTAGTTTTTTGGCTAGAAATGTAATTTTGAATATTTTCTCAGCTATTTTTGGAACCCCAAAAATCATTGCAAAGTTCTAAAAAATTGACACGGCACAGTCCTTTTGATCTACTCTTAAACGAGAGTGCAATCTACTAGGTAGAAGGAAACACAAGACCATCGAAATACTATTTTGGGGCCCCAATCCGAGAGTCGGGGCTTCGAAAACGTATCAGCAACCCAAGAATTTTCAATCCAGACCGACACTAGGATGTTCTCAAGCTATGGTTAAAGTTTAATGAATTTGTTCTATAATTTTACACAGGACTGAAAGAACTTGAGCGACTGATGTACCAAATTGTGATGAATCATGATGGCTAGACCACTTTCCCTTTTTTATTCGCAGTAATCTACACTGAAATTGCCTCTTTAAGGCAAAACTCATTAGATCGATTTTGCGAACCCAGATGTGATTCTAAAGCTAGATTGAATAGCTTTCTAAGACATGTAGTTGGCAGCAGTACTGATTCGTATGGGAATTTAAAAGTTTGAAAAAGCAGGCCAGATAAACAGCTGAATACACACGCGTAAATATTCACATCCTCGCAACCGGTTTCAAATAAGAGCCCACACTCACTATCTGCACCAACTTAACCGTCTAGCGGTGCAGTTAACTCGGCTTTTAGGTAAATAAATCGACGCTAACAGCGCTCTCTAGCATCGAGTCCAAGAGCTAACCGGTGATAAAGTCAGACAAAATAGCCAAGTGAAAGATTGCCAATGATTAAATTATAAATTTCTCAGCGGAGATCGCAGAAAGTGATTTCAGGGAAGAGATTTCGGTTGCCGATAGAACCGATGGGGAAGGGGGGGGGGCTCAATACTTCGTAAATTTCAACGTGTGATTTCTGAATTTGGCAAAGAATGGATCTGCTCACCAAATAGAGTTCGCGCCAAGCATCCTCGCGAACGAACAGTAGACTTGTCTTTGTGGTGGTGAATCGCGGTGCAGTGTGGTGGTGGGGGTGCATTTCTACAGCCAGTCGTATGACGCGAGAAAAAGAAAGAGTGATGCCAACTCTTATATTACTCAGTGTAGACACGGGAAAGTTAATTTAGTGACCCGGTATGGAGACTGAAATTTTTACTTTCAAAGTATGGTATCAAGTGCCGAGAATAACCGGAAACCCCGAGTTTTATAAGGGAATGAAAACTTTTGGGGGAGAATCAGGGTAAAATTAGAGAATTTCTTTCAAAAACCGGGAATCTCCTCTACTTTTCCTGAGAGACTCTTTTGTCTTCACATATTGCAGACACTTAAAGAACCTAGTGTTGTTAAGGTTCATGTTATTACACCTGAGTCGCCATTTTTCACTTCTTGAAGGACATTTGAATTTTTAAGTCATCATCATACGAATAAAGGAGCTTTCGTTTGACCAAGTATTATAAACATCGCACTTTCGGATCAAAAAATGTGAATGTACGCCAAAAATCGGCTGAAAGATGAAAATCTATGTTCATATCTGGAACTCTGGAGACGTACGTGTACATAGTTTTCTCCAAGAGAACCCCGGAAAAGTTGGAGAAAACTGCGGTTTCTCATCGGGGAATGAGCTCCTGAAAATCAGGGGAAGATCAGGAAATGAGCAAATTGAAGATATTTAGACACCCTGTTTTAAGGAAACAAAAATTCATCCCACTTATTGAAAAATTATACTTTGGTCGGCAGAAGTACTTCATTTTGAAAAAATTAAATTGAAATATGCAGATTAAAAAATCTTCATAATATTATATTCTTAGTATTTTTACCAAAAAACAAGCATAAAACTTACATATTTTTGACATAACAGTTTTAATAATGTGAACGGTCGCATCATTACATGCAATGACAGGCATCTTATAAACGTCATGCTTGTTCTTCGGCAAGAATACACTAAGGATATAGTATTAAGGAGGAAATCAGCTAATGTCAAATTCACTTGGGCTTACTCTGGTTAAATCCGTCCATTTAGACATCATTGTCGTGGAAGCTTCAGCTGCGAACGTCACGATCAGTGATTTGGGCACCGTTAGGTTCATCGAGCGTTGATCGATTGCAATCAGGCGGCGACCCGGTGAATCAGCCGATGATCAGGGCTCGATGGAGGTCGCTGATAAGTGGCCACCAAATTCCTCGCTCCAATCTCTTCGACACGAACTCCCAATTTTCTCGCAAGAAATCGAGAAAACGCCTCAACTTCATAACGGTCACACACTTAAAAAGTCTGTCTTAGAGATTTTGCCGCTCAAAAGACCGCAGAAAATAGCTGAGGCGATCAAAGCAGTCGTTTTTTTTTTGGAAAAAAACCCTCGTTGTCGTTTGTGCTTCGCCCAGAAGTGTGGATTATGGTATCCATCAGCGTTAAAATTGGATGTACTCAATTAAAAGGTGTTTTCTCCATTATGACGTCGGCTCTGTCATGTATGTATTCTCATGGGTATGCAGGCCCAAGTCTCAATGAAGATAGTTACTTTTGATCTGAATACGTCTAATTGAAGCCAACAGAATTTCAATCTCCTCTCGTTCGTAGACCACTGAGACCTCCGGTTTAGGAGAACTGTGATTTTAGAGGTTCTATTAATCAATTATCATCCCACCTGTAATTATAATATATTTCAAATGTAGTAATGTTAGCTAACAGGTACCCATTTTTCCAAGAAGAACATGGAAAATTCCTCCAAACAGGGCAGACTAGCCCAGCCTCCTAATCATGACAAAATTCAGGAGCCTGATTCGGCTGTTTTCTAACATTTTCACAGAGCCCTTATTTCTCCAAAAGGGGCCCCAATCCTTTTTTCTGCGGGAGGAAGTAGACTGCCTCTCTAAGACTTGATAGGCAGTCCGCGTTAGCTTCTAAATCCTCATGTTAATAATATTTGATGCACCGGGAAGAAAGATAGTCGCCACACCAATTATAAGTAACGTTCTGACTAGAAATTGGGTGAGTAAGTACATCGACGGCCAAAGTGCGAAAACACGTATCTCCATTGCGGTGTTTCAAAGCTTGCGCTCCTAATTTACATTTACTAGCAAGCCAACTTTATAGCTTGAAATTTGAATAGCACAAAGAATAATAATCAAAGAAGTTTTCAAGTAATGACGTCGACTAGTTTTTCTAAAAAAAAAATTGGTATAACTGGAAGGCTGCAACGTCGCAAATGCAGATACGCGGTTTTGCACTTTGGCTATGAATGGTATTCATGATCAAGAGCGATTGAAAGATAATGCCTAGACTTTAAGATTTTAAGTTTCTGTAAAAATTATCAAAAATGACAACTAGGGCATGAGCGCAGCGTGTGTATAAGTTTTGCTAATTCGCCAAAACCTTCCAAATTTTCGACAATCAACTCTTTTTTTATCCCTCCTCTTTTATCATGGAATAGCGCTTTGGAATGTCCCTCGAATCAGAGCTGGTGGATGGGGGTGCAGGGGGAGGGGGGGGGGCGTCTCGTCGGGGCGTCCGCACGCGCTGCCCCGTCGCGGCGCGGCGCGACGCTGAGACGCGCTCCAATTGCTCATAAACCTACATGTTTATTCCTCCATAATGAGCTTCGTGCATTCAAACAATTCCCACTCGCGCATGCGCATATTGTCCGATGCAGCCGACCGGATTCAGGAGCATCGACCGTCGGGTCGCACATCGGAGCGAACCATTGGGAGAGGTTGAAAATCAAATTTTTCAGTCAAATCGCAAATATTTGTGTTCATTATGTCACATTATACGTTTTAAGGGGCGATTTTCCAAGAAAATTTTCAGAGGAATCCAATGAAATTACTTTCAAACTTCTTTATTATGTATTAACGAAAATATAAGGTTTTTAATGTTTTCACATTTTGTCCGAACTCTCTCATCAGCTCGCGCATTGTGCGTTGTCGTGCCTTGAGCTAGATGAAAACCAAGCATCGACGGTGAATCTGCGAAACCGCGTATATTGATTCGCGACGTTGTAGATTTGAGAAGCTAGCCCCATTTAAGCACCGAATTACAAGCTCCTATCTTTATAACATTTTTTGAGGTATAATAATTGAATCTCTCAATTCAAAAACGACCCATTTCAGAAAAATAAATTTTTTTAGGAGACCACAAAAACTGCGTAACATCCAGAAAAGGAGTATTTTCACGCAAAGGAATGAACAACGTTAATAAACCGAGTTGGGTCGTTTCCGAACGGGCAAATTCAATTGGAAAATGCTTTAGTTAGAGGACTACTTGAGAATTCTTAGTTCTGGAGAGCCCTTTTAATATTTTTAAACATGTTTAGTAATGATGATTAGTTTCTTTTTTTAAAAAAGGTGATTTTGAAATTGTCTTTTAAAACTCCTTTTTCTCAAAACATATTATAAGCGGGATACAATTTTTAATATTAAAAAATGTTCTTAAATTGACCTTGATGGATGTTGAGATGAAGAAATGAAAGATAAAGGATTGATAAATAAATAATATTGCCTTATTACATTCTGCAGTCATTGTAGATATTATTTTGATACTACAGATTAGGGAAAGCCAATATCTTTTTTAAATCTCATTTCATATCTTAATGCATTAATCAATCATCTCGATTTACAAAGCTTCATTTATACATTTATATCATGAAAAAATGGAAATTCGAACGCAAGAGGCAAGAGGACTTCCATTACATCAAATTATATTACTTGAATATTGCTTTGATATGGATCAAAAATCGGGAATTCAGTCGGGCAGGAAAGAACTTGACATTTCCGAGTTTAAATTTTGCATTGATTTTAAGTCAGGAGAAATCCGAACAACACAATTGCGTGTCCGAGCATCCTCGGTGAGCCTTTAATGTCAGGTTGAAGGTTGGGAGGCGTGTTCGCGATGCGCGGGGCCAGAAAAATCGTGGATTTTTGCGGTCCCTTTTGTCCGACAGATATGGTCGAGTGAGTCAGGGGAATCCTATAAGGAGCGAGGAGTCAAGGTAACGATACTTTCATGAGCCGGAAGGTGTAATGTTTACTTTAATTAATGAATTTCGTGGCGTCATATTCCACAATGTAGCCTTTCGTCAAAGCCACGATTGCACTTGTCTCCGGAAATGGAGTCCGCCTCTCATTAAATTGATGGACGCCCAGAGCTGGAGAAGGCGGAGCATACTGCGCCGAGATGTTCGGTTTTAATCGCGGGTAAATAACAGCGGAGGAAGCGAAAATCCTCATGAACATTGTACGCAAGATATTAAGAATTTACTCAGTTTTATGGAGGACGCGCAATTTCAAGTAATTCTGTTAAGGGGTGGAGTCAAACTGTGAGACTACCAGGAACTGAGCAAGTCACATCTCGGAGAAAAATTAGTTGGGAGTATTTTTAAATTCAGTTAATGATACATTTTTTTCTTTCAAATATTCAAAATCCAAAAGTATATTTTGAACGTAAAAATACTTGTTAAAATTTTTCCTTACAAATGAAAATTCGTACCTCTATCTCTAGTTTCAAACTTCATACGACTTGTTGCGTTTTTGTTAGCCGCGGTCTAGTTGCCTAGAGACATCTGAACGAAATCTTTTATTATTTTCTCTGCTTCGTGAGTCCTTTCTGATCTTTATCCATCATCTTGGGGAAACTGTCCATCAAGATCAAGTTTTTTACCACAAATTTTGTACCAACTCTATCCCTGTTCCCTTAGGCTGTGTCAAAGGAAAAATAATAAATCTGACAATGTCCGAATGTTCATACGGCATTTTAAGGCAGCATCAAAGTTCGTTCCTTTTTACAAGATGCTACCTTTACGATGGTTCCTCCTCGCAAAAATTCAAATCCAACTCGCAAATCACACATTCAAATCACGCCAAACTTAGATTAGTAGTGAGCTCATCATCAAAGGGCGTGCAAATAGAATCACGCGGATGAAAACATAACCCATTCTTAGCATGAGCCCCGATAATGACGTCTTTTTATACAACCCACAGCTCAAGTCAAAAGACATAACGTTCCTTTTGTTTAATGATATCCAAATGTAAATACACGGCGTCGTGTCCTAGCATCATCGTCATCCTCGCTTTAATTCGCGTTTTAATTACTTTAATTAGCGGTTGCAGACGGCAAGTCGCCGGTTCATGCGGGAGTCAAAGCCCAAACAGCGTATCTACGCACCTTTCATGAGGATTTACGCGGTTTCAACCTTGAGGGCAGTGTATCCTTCGGGGTAGATTACAACTCCACCCGCCAAAAATTTAGCGTTAGGGCGTCACGATTTCTTGTTAAAATGAGCCCTGTCACCCACATAGCTGTATTCTTTCTGGGGCTCATGATGTAATATAGTTATGCCCTTTTGTCGGTAGAGTGACGAAATTAGCCGACAAGAGGATCGTCGACCAGAAATCTGGCACCTCGTGGGCGTCGGGGCGTATATCGACGTCGGTTTGTAAATCTGCGTCTGGATTGTCGAATCTCTATCGAGCGTTATCGTATAAGCTCGATCGATAAATATAATTTTTAAGATACGGATTTTTCGATATGAGTCATTCGATAACGATTAAAAAATCGACCCTCAGATTGGGAAGTAATTGGTGGGTCCGATCCAGGAACTCGTGCCCGCATGTTGGGATTTTCTCGGACACTTCCTCATATTGTATATAACCCACGATTTTTGAGCTGTCGTAATTAAATAAGCGGATGCATTTCTATTGTGACTTTTCTTGAAATTTTGTTGACAATTTTGGGGAAAAATTCGTGAATTAATCATTTGAGCAACATAATTTTCGCGCACACCACCAAAAAATGAGCGTGGACAAGCTGAGCAGAAGTCTAATTTGTAATTTTGCATGCTATAAAAGAAAGTTGTAACTGCGAAAAAGTAAAATTGAGCTGTTTGCGCCATTGTTTCTAGGAGTGTTTAATAAGTGTCTTGACACAAAAAATGCCCGAAATGTCTAACCTATTAGGAATCATGACGGTGCGAAAGTTGTTCAATAACAAGATAAGTGGTGAAAATTGTCAATGCACTGAGATCAAAACTCAGATTTGCCGTTTAAAAATAATATAAATTGCATTAATAAGGCTTAGAAATTAACCTTTTTGGCGCCGTCTGAAACTTGTTTGAGATATCAAAGAGTGTTTTTCATCAAGACTCAACACCGAAGTTGAGAAAAACCGCTGTCCTGATAGGCTCCCGAGGATTGAGCTGAATTGTCCCGCGGACAAGCCCATATAGTTTTTTTAGCTTTACAATTAATTCTATCAGCATATAAAGCCAAGTCGGAATCATTCTAGTGTGCCGACGGAAACACCGATTTCGATTCTAGCAGCTGTATATTTCGCATTTGTGGAAGCCCTGTGGACAAAATTTCTGCATGCAACTATAAATGCTCGGAAGGTATCCTTGTTGCATACATTTATCAACGAAGGCGCGCTTTAGAGTTTTTTGAGCTCTTTCTAATTCTCTTTCACGATTTTGGACAGTAACTGCATTGTCATATCCCTACAAAAATCAAATCGATTGAGTCAATTATGCAACATTGGAATGGAGGTACATTTTTTTCGTCCAGGTAACGACGAATTCATTTGCCGCTCATACTTGTAAACTCCGCGCCTGTTACAGCGAGTCCACTCTCAGTGCGACTCCGTAATAAGCACAATAGCCACGAAGCGGGTGGGTACAGTGACTTAATTAGAGGGGTCCAAGTGAGTACATTGAATGGTACAAATCCGTGAATGCGTTATTGTGACACTTTTTAATCAGATCGGATTTGCGTTACACCTCGCTGTCGAGAAAGCTCAGCGCAATTTGCGGACAGACTCGCGTGTAGCGCGGACTATATTGAACTTCGGACCGCTGTATCGAAAATACCTCTATATGTGTAGCCTGGCCTGCCTGGCTGTCTTCGTGTTTGGGTTACGGGGCAGCTCTTGTGTCTTGATTAAACACAGTGCATGTAGAAACATTTTCCTTTCACTAATTTTCTCGTCGGATTTTTACTTAAAATAATGGGAAATCCCGTTATTTCGATGAAATTCTTGTCACGACTATCAAAAAATTCCTTCGAAGCAACAGGAATTCTGGTTTTTGATTTCTGTTCAGGAAACTATTAACATGTTGATACAAACAAAATATGAATATATGTAAAAACTGTATATGTAATAAACCTATCTTGCAGGAAAAAAGAGATAAAGTATTGATTAAAGCATTTGATAATTGAAACTTTTGATGCATGTAGCATCATTCATCGAATTTCTTTGAGATTCCGGTAAAGTACTCTGTCTTTGACTTTTATAACAGCTTTTTAGATAATGTTGTTTAGGGAATGCTATATTTAATCTTTAAAAGAAAATATTAAAATTGAATCAGGAAATCACAGATTCAAAACGTTTTACTAGAGCATTGCAAATCCCCATAACTTGCGTAGAGTTTCAACTTAGCAACTGGGATAACTGGGGTGGTCTTTCTAATAAATAATTAATATCATAGTAATTCAACTATTTAAATTCGACATTTCATTAATATTGCTCCTTTTTTGTTCCAGGTAAGCAAGAATTGTATCCGTGAATCTTAACATGCTGCTCTTATGGTCGTAAGTGTTTATTGATTGTGTTTTTTAATGTGTGAGGTGTTTATTGATGATCATACAACACGGTTGAAAAATAAATCCGGAGCGTTTGGGTTTTATGTTAATCCGAATCATCGTTCGATGTTGGTGATGCTTTGACTGGGCAACCAATAAGCAACCTTCTTTTCTCCTAAAAACTTAGCTATTTTTATTAAACTCGGTTTGGCAATTTTCTAGCACATCTAGTAGACAGAAGCTGTGTACCACTCGTAATATTAGACGAATAGGGAGTTGTCACGTTATGAAATAGTTTACTTTTCTACTCTAGCGTTAAAGTCTCAAAGCTTCATTGTGTGTTTCCCACCACTCTAACTTATGAAAAGTCTTGGACAAAAAAATGTTTTTCACCTTAGTTATCATTGCCAACTGGACCGGACGAATACGGCTTTGTCACGTTATGGAATGGTTTACTTTTCTATCCTGGCGTTAAAGTCTCCAAGCTATCCAGTGTGGTTTTCCAACTCATTAAAAGTTTTGGACAAGGAAATGTCTTTCACTGCACGGCTGCCATGCCTAATTGAAGTAGACAAAAATAGAGAGTTGTCACGTTATGAAATTGTTTAATTTTTTACACTGCTTCTAAGTGTTCACACTTTTCTGCGTGTTCCCCTCAAAAACAAAGGGAGCCAAAAAGTACCTCTTTTTGACGTACACGCACATCCAAAGCTTCATGTTCGAAAATTCCTGACTGGTCAATCTAAAGTCTGACTGCGATCTCTCCAAAATATAATCCAACTTAATTGGTAAAATTTTGTTCGTACTCAAAGCTAATTTGTTCAGGCTTAAGATCTCTCTTAAGATGATTAGTGGAAGTAATGATGAGCTCAAGTAAATCCCAAATAGGTGTTGAAGCCACAGTGAGGCTGCGGTCCAAAACGAGCAATCCAAAGAGCAAAGAAACTTTTTCGAGCTTTCTCGATGCTCGACCGATCCGCGACCGCACCTTCGTCAAAATTACAGGGCATGGACGGATCCCAGCTCTGTCGTGCAAAAGAAGGACATATCAACCTCGGATGTTGTCAAATTCCCCCTAATGAAACATTCTTTTTAGAGAAAAGTTGTGAACATTTTCACTTGCACCCAAAATTGTCCATCGCACCAGATTTAACTACATTGGAAAAAATAAACACATTGGATCTGGAGTCCAGACTCTTGAAAACAATGACAAGAAAAAATACTCTTGATTCAATCGGATTTTTGCTTGAATCAAAACAAAATCCGCTTAAATTAAGAGGCTTGGTTCTTGATTTAAGCCAGATTCTGATTGAATCAAGAGTACTTTTCCTTGTCGATGTTTTAAGTGTCTGGACTCTAGATCCAATGTGTTTTTTTTCCGGTGTGCAAAGAAAATACTCAAGGTTGCCGACGGTCTGAAAAACTGGAGAATTTAAGAGAAGTCAGGGAGTTTGCAACAACTAGAAAAAGTTGGGAAATTCATAGGAAAAGGCAGGAGCTTTATAGGAACAGTCAGGGAGTTTATAGGAAAAGTCAGGGAATTTTCGACACATCTACTGATCACAAAAAGATATTACCGAACTTCCAAATGTTTTCTCTTTCTGGTCATTCTCAAGGCCTGTCATCCATTTAACCAGCTACTGAATGCCTTTTTCCAAACTTTGATGTCGAAACAAGGAAAATTGTCCAAAGTTCAGCGTAAGTTAGCCGGTTAAAGAAAATGGAATTTTTTTTTTTGAAAAATCAGAGATTGGAAGACGAAAAAATTACGGCAACCCTGATATCTCAAAAATCTCAACAGAAAACATTCAAAATATTTCCAAAAAATCCGTATGTTATCAGAAAAAATTTGGCAACGCTAGAATGCTCATAGGGCGTTCCTCCTTCCGACGACAGAGCTGCTCGGGTCCGAATTCTCCGGGCACACGAACGGTCCATTAACCGATCGGCAATCCGTTTAAACAGAGACCCATCCGTGTTTGGGGGGGGGGCTGTTTGAGGAGGAGGCAAGGCGGAGCGGAGTGCGCGCGCATCAGAGTGAAAGTGTTGGGCCCTCGCGTCCCGTACTCGCAATCAGCGTCGAGCGGTGCATTTCCCCTCATTTTTAAGCCATTACCGTTGTGATTACAAATTACGATTCCTCGCCCGACCGGAAGAGGGCGCCGCGTCCCGCGCATCCCTCACTTATTTTCATAATTTTATTGAGATAAACTTTCTTCGGCGGCCGGTCGCACGGTCCCGGGTCTAGTCTCACCCCCCTCCCTTTCTATGAGATTGGAACTGTGCCGCTCGCGCGGCTCGGCAAGCGAAAATCGCAAGACGAAGCAGGATTATGACTAGGTGAAATTGATTTTGTTTTTGCCGTCCACACAGAGACACTATGTTTCAGAAATGTTTTTCTGCTATCTACTCTATAGTGTAAAAGTTACACTGGCAGTGTTCGAAACTCACCTTTGAGTTGTAGGAGCCATGTGGCGCATCAAATCCGATTTTTAGGCGCCATTGAAGATTTCTTAGGGGCCAAATTGACTTTTTGCCTATTCATTACGGCGCATCTAGTGACGAGTTATACACAAGATGTTTTCGTAACAGAACTAGTAAGTAGCTTTAACTTGGGGAAGACAAAGGCACTAAGAATGAAATCGTGAAGAGTAGAAAAAGTTTTCTTTTCTAGTGCTGAAAATTCTGAGTTTTTTTCAATTCAAATAGATTTGTTTTTCTTTCTTTATGCGACTTCCTATGAAAATCAAGATTTTTAGGGGGCAATTTTTAGGGGCCACGTTGGCGCAAAGCCTTCATTTTTTAGGCGCCAAGGTCGATTTTTTAGGCGCATTTGGCGCGTTGGTGCTTGTGAGTTTCGAACACTGGCCCCGGAAAGCATAGAGCTATACGGAGCACAGGGCTCATGTGAACATTTGGATACGCGCCCTTACGTCAGACGTCCGAGGAGCAACGATACATGGCTCTTGGCCAAACGTAGAAGGAACGCAGCCTCCCGAGCGTCGAGCCGGCGCGTCAAAGACGTTACAAATTAGCCGAGCCTGTACAGAGTGTTTCACACATAACGTAATCGTGTCATCGGAGTCCGCGCGAACGAGCCGGACGCTGCGCTGTCCGCATACAAAACGCAACAAAACGCCGCCCCCCCCCCTCCCCCCTCGGTTTGCGGACACGCGGATCCCTCAATTATCAATTAACAGGCTTTAATTATGGTAATCAGGCTGCCTGCGCTCGACCTGCGACCCGCGAAGGCGCGGTCCAGTTTCAAAAGTTCCGCGCCGCGCCGGTGACGAAACGGGATTCCGACGAGGGGAATTGCATCCATGCACGCTTGCAAACAGAAGCAATATATTTGTAAGATCCCGTGCAATTTATCAATCTGGTAAGACGAAAGTTAATTTTGAGGGTCAACGCCACCTCTTGTCGAATGATGATTGATGAGCAATTTGTTGGGGATTCAAGTCACCAAATGATGACTAATTAATGTCGGGATGAGCACGTGACAAGGCAAATGTTGGAAAATTACGTTAGAATTGCTGAACCTCTTTAAAGCACTTAAATCAAAAATACTATAATCAACCATTGTAACACAAGCTATGCCATGCATGCATTCTCATGAATTTCAGGGCTGGGAGTTAGGCGAAATCATTCAGTTAATTGATCCGTGGCCTATTTTGCCAAATCTTTTTTATGGTATGGACTACTCAAAAGTCAACTAGAGTTTGAAATAGAAAAATATTTTGTGCAATGGATTCCTTTTGAATGGAAGTCGTATCGTCGCAAAAGTTTGAACACAAAGCCAAAAAGTCAAAGTTGTATAAATTTGAGAACGTTTTAAAGTAGAGCGCTTGTGATCAACCGCAGTCCTATTTTCCGTTCATGAGAGATAAAATTTCAGAAAAATAATGGATTTTCGTGGCGCACTGACCTTAGTATACGAAGTTGTACCCAGATAAAAACTGTCATTAGTATGCGCCAGACGGTTTGTTTTTAAAGTATTATCTTTCGCACCTGTAACTGGCTTGAAAGCCAGCGTTTCAACGCTCTACTTTTCAACTTTCATTGAACACTAGGGGGTACTCCCCACGAACACCTAGCAATTCAACCCCCAATGCACTTCGCGTTACCCGTCTTTCTAATGATTTTATAACATAGTATATGAAATAATTTTAAAAAGTTTTATCATTTGGTCCATCGACCTTTAATCTAAAACAGTTGAAACTACTCCAAGTTTCTATTCGAAATTCTATTCATTTCCATCATTTTTTTCCGATCGTGAGTGAATACACTTAAATGAGCAAAGCCAACCACTACCAACCTTCAAGAATCACCACTAATTCTTTCATCCTACACCAATCACGGTTTCATGTATAATCCAGATTTTTTTACCCTAGGCGATGAGAACCGTCTCAAAGCATATCTGCCGCGCTAAGGAAGAACGCCGTATGAACATTCAAGAGATGCCAAATTTCCTTCGATAAACATGTATTTTTGACAAAATTTATGCACATCTTTCTTTGAAATTTTCAGATATTTTAGAGTAAATTGCGTACAAAATTGTCTGAAAATGTTGGAAATAAATATTCAAAATTTCCCCAGTAAATTCGATTTTTATCGAATGAAACTTGGCAACGCCTGAAGGCTCATACGGCGTTCTTCCTTAGCATGGCAGATATGCCCTCAAATTTTTACTCTCTCGTTTCGTCCGTTCGTCGCGAGCGGATTGATCCCCTTTTCAAAACCGGCCGAGAGCCAAAATGTCTCCTTTTTCGTCGGGGTCATAAAGTTATTTAACCGGGAACGGGGTGCTTCGGGGCGGGGTCAAAGCCCTCCGGATTTGGGCAGCCGCTCCGGCTGGGTCAGAGTACAATTGCTCGGCATTAGGTAGTGGAATCATCGGCTCATGGAGCTCTGCCCTCCTAAGCCGGAATCCTGCAACTCCATTTGGATATAATAAGCAGATACGTTGTTTTTTCCCAGGGCGCCGGAGCTTTCTCCCAGAGCTAAGTCGTGAAGTAATGACTTTACGGTCTGGAGGTGATAAGATTACCGTCGCACAGGCGGAAGCTGCTGTGTTCCCTCCCGCCCCCACCTCGCTACATGCCAGCGGGAAAATCTTCGTTGATTCTTCGGATGATGTAACTTCGCCATGTTGCCAACTCGGATAAATGAATCGAAATCTGCTTGACTTTATCAGACGGTGCTTTCTTTCTCGTCTGGTTTGAGATTTTTAACCAGAAAACTAAGCAACGTTCTGACTTGAAGTAATGTGCACGGAGAAAAACACTTTGTACGTGGGACCCAAAGTTTAGGTCATATGGATCTCTGAAGTTTTCGGATTGAGCATCTGAACGCTTAAGGTCTAGCTGCCGAAGTTTAGGTCAGACATCTGAAACTTCAGTTCTTACATCTGAAATACTTCAGATGTGAGAACCGAAGTTTTCCGGATGTGAAAACCGAAGTACTTCAGACGTAAGAACTGAAGTTTCAGATGTGTGATCCGAACCTCGACAGCTAGACCTTAAGTGCTCAGATGCTCAATCTGAAAACTTCAGAGATCCATATGACCTAAACTTCGGGTCCCACGCACGAGGTTTTTTTCTCCGTGTGAAAACATTCTTTACGTAGAAAGAAAAATGCATCTTTTTCGGCAGTTTATGCCATTTTTCCGTGAGAAAAAAAGAAAACGTGATAAGGAATAATGAACCAATGCGAAATACTATTAGGGATAGTGAGGCAATGCGAAATGCTATCAGGGAGATTCCGGCCAAACTCGTCCAAATGTCGTCGGCTACTGCTGCCGAGTTGCAAACGAGCATAAGTGCCATAAATATTTTTGAGAACATGGTCCCAAGAGTTCTCGATCTTAAAGAAAAACACTTTGAGCGAATCCTTAGACCCTTATAAATCATTCGGGTCTCAGTATAAATTTTATTCAAATCTTACCTTGAAGCTTGTATACTTCATACAGTAAAAAAACATCAGTAAGCAGTATGTGTCATTTTGCACGCTTGTTTGGTTGGTTCTGTGATGCGTGAACACCCATTAAATTTGCAAAAATTGCAAAATGTTGCCCTTTTACCAAAAACCGATTAAATTCGACTGCCCTTAGCAATAACGCCATTTTTTTCTTCTCATCCCTAAAATCATGTCTCTGCAAAGGGAAATGTATGGCAGAAATGTCCTTTCTGGCTTGAAACATTAGTTCCGTTTCGCTTAATGCAGTCAAATTGCCCTTCTTACCATGGGAACTGCGACTGGAAACATACACGCAGGCGCTAATGAGCTCTAACGTGTCGACCCACGACAGTGACACACAAACGATAATCATCGATTAGCATTTACCGACAGATACTTGCACAATGCATAAGCGCGCGCACAACTTGTGTGACACAAGGCTCATTCTATTATTTCCGCCGAGTGGGGAACGGTTTGTCGCCCTTCTAACATAAGGACACAGCAACATTTCGAGATGAACCCTGCAATACATGTAACTCAATGCTTTCCAGAGCTCATCACTGTATTTAGTTACGCCCTTTCGTCAGCCAAGAGACGATTTGTACTGCCCTCAGTGTTACAGGTGATTTTTGTCCGAGTCTCTAAGTTTCTCACGGTTTATTTTTTGGGAGTGACCCTCGCAAATTTTCGTCCAGCTTAGTGTGTATTCATATACAATTGGCTTCAGAAATCCGGCATTTCGCCTGGCATCTTCTCTGCAGTGTGAAAGTTACTTTCAGAAGTCAATGCTCAGATTCGCACAAAGATGACCATTGACCAAAGAGTTAAGTAATTGATTTAGTAAACTTAACCTAATTCGCAAAAACTTGTCCAGCGTGCAAAGTGCTCATCCCGATACTCACGAATCATCATTCGCCGGATTTTATGCTCGACAAATGTCTCGCCAATCATAATCAGTCGAAAAAAGCTTTGACTTTCGAAATTAACTTTTAACAATGCACGATCCAAAAGTCTGCTTAAGTCTGTTGAGTCTGTTTAAAGTCTGTCTTAAGTCTGTTACCGGAGACAGTGGAAAGTACAAGATGAAGTTTTGGGAAAATGAACTTTGTAGCGTCCTAGCGGAAAATGTCATAGATCGAATCCTCCCTTTCGTATACAATTGTCAACGATGACCCGAAAATTTCTTAGAAAGTACACTCACAATCAGATGATTCAAAATTGGCGAATTTTTTCTTCGAAAATAAAAAAAAAACCTTTTATCTTTGTATGTGTGGTTGACAGCCGCACGTGCTGTATCTACATGCTCACGTGGTTAATTTTTGGACTAACAGCACGCTCATTTTCGGAGAAAATTGGGCAGAAAGGGTTCCGAATCCTTACGACAGCAGATAGCATAGCGCAGCGTTGTCACGGGATTATGTGATCTTACTGTTGTTCCGTCCGGAATGACGCCAAATTTTTGGGACTCACTGCTTTCTTATATATTTTCGTTTTTCTCCATTCTTTTTTTATAACAAAGTTGTTGAACCAAAACTCACGTAAAAATGGACCGCGTTAAACAGAAAGGAACCAAGCCACATCTCAGCTATTGCAAAATTTAACAAGGGAATTATATTTTTTGTGAGAGAACGTTTGTGCGGACTCCTTTGAAATTTTTAGGGAGTTTTTTTCAAACTATGGAGATTTTTCACTGAAATTTGCACGGCAATCCGCGCAATCGTTTTCATGTTAAACATTAAATTGCCAAATTAAATTTGGAAATAGCTGATGTGGCTTGGTTCCTTTCTGTTAAACTCGGTCCAAATATAGATACGCCCTTCATTAAAAAAATAGTTCTGTTCAAAGGGCTCCTGCACTTCTTTTGTAACAGTCACAGAAGCTTCAGTTATGAGGATAGAGTACTCTGTTCCCACAACTGAAGTTCTGTTCTCACAACAGAAAAATTCTGGAAGCGTAACAAACAAACTGCAGGAGCCCTGTGAACAGAAGGTTCTGTCGTCAGCCCCACACTGGAAAAAAAAACACATTGGATCTGGAGTCCAGACTCGTAAAAACATCGACAAGAAAAAGTACTCTTGATTCAATCAGAATCTAGCTTAAATCAAACCAAGCCTCTTAATTTAAGCGGATTTCGTTTTGATTCAAGCAAAAATCCGATTGAATCAAGAGCATTTTTTCCTGTCAATGTTTTCAAGAGTCTCGACTCTAGATCCACTGTGTTTTCTCTTCCAGTGTGTCGTCAGCACAATCTATTTTTTCTGTGTTATGCCAGAGGAGCGACAAAATCAGGCGAAAGCTTTAGCTGACTTAGTTAAATCACTCCAATAGGATTAGTCGAATTTCGAAGGAAATCTGATTACAAAAATTTGAACCTCACTGCCCTCCTCGGTAAGCTGGCAGTATTGACTGTATATTGCAGGCATGTCCGGTTCGAGCTGTCCGCTCGGACCATGATTTTCGCGAGCATCCGACCGGACCCGAGACTCAACCGGAGACAGACCGGACATGGCAAGCGGACAGACAGCGGGTCCGGCCACGCTCGTCCGGTGCGAACAATGGAGCACGTCCCGCCACCATCCCGACAAAAACACCTAACTCCCTACTCGGCTGGGCTCCGACATGCATAAATCTCAGTGCGGTTCACGGCTCTTGCGAAAACCGACCCACGTTGTTTCCCCGCAGCGACGGTTTTACGATCCGGGAGCCTCGTAATTTTCGGGCGACCGCGCTCTCGTTACAGCCAGTACTTAGGAGGAACACCGTATGCGCTCTTCGATGTTGCCAAATTTCATTCGGAAACATGCCTTTTTTTCAGGACAAACACGAATATGTTCTCTCCAATTTTTTACAGGGTTGCCTCAGTCAGGGAATGCCGGGAAAATCGGGACGTGTTAGGGAATACCGGAAAAATCGGGATGTGTCAGGGAATTTAAAAAGTCAGGGAAATCCTGAAAATGTCAGGAGAAATGGCAAAAATGTCAAAAAAAAAAAAAAAATTGTTGAGTCACCTTTATTTGCTTTTTAGAATGGGTTTGAAGTTTTATACAGCTTATTTTGCCTGAAAACTATTTTTGATTATGTTTTTTTAACCGTATGCCATAACTTCAACGGTCAGGGACTTTCACCAAAATGTGTCCGGGAAATCAGGGAAATGCCATGGTAATTTGTTTTTAAATTCTGTGGCAACCCTGTTTTTAGAAAATTTCATACAAAATTTGATCTTGAGTACCAAAACGTTCAATGAAAAACATCCGTAACTCCCGTCTAAACGACATATTTTATCGGAGGAAATTAGGCAACGTCCGAATGTCCATGCGATGTTTTTCCTTAGCGAGACAGCAATTGTCTACCCGCGAAACGGCGCGCGACGCCCAATAAAAGTGTCATCATGCAACCCGAGGGGTTCAGGGGGGAGACGGAGGAAAATGAGCGAAGCCGTGCAGTCTCCCACTTTCTCTTTTGCTCGGATCAGAATTGGATCAGAATCAACTCGAAGTTCGCCGCCGGCTGATCGGAGCAGGCCTTGCGGCTGATTGCTACTGATCGTTAAACATAACAAGGGAGGGGCCCCTTGGCCACTACGTGGCCCAACCCCCGGAAATTCGTGGAGAAGAAAGTCAGAACATTCCTGGAAATCACTGTCGTTTAGACTGACTCGGAGACTTAAACGCAAAGTAAGGAAAGTAAAGGACTTGTTCAAAGGCGTGGTGCGTGTTTTGCGATATGGATTGCATTTTGCAAAAAGGAACCACTAGCATTGCAGTGTTGCTAAGATTGTGCAACTTCTTTTGTCTTGGAGGAAAAACCCGATTATTCTATCATAGTTTTATATTTTACTCGCTAAAAACTGTAAATTTAAGACAAAAATTACCATCTAAATTTATAGTTTTTCACTATTTCCGCAATTTTATTTCAAAAGATGAAGTTGCACAATCTTAGCATCGTTGCAATGCTAGTGGTTCCTTTTTGCAAAATGCAATCCATATATCGATTAATTTGCTATTTAAACCTATGGAAAAGGATCGAGAAACAGGGTGTTCTGAACGAACACCTTAATCGATTATTTACCACAGCTTTAAAAAGGGAAATATCGAAAATTGATCATTCACGCCACCCCACTGGACTTATTTTAATTCACCTCGGTGCTGATGAGATCGTGTGGCTTTGCTGACAGAAGACCAAAGTTGATAGTGCAGTTTTAAAGGACTCCGTATTACTTATGGATGTATTTAAACTAAAATTACTTTGATTTAAATTACGAGGAAGTCCGCACCGATACTTCAAGCAATTTTGCAGGTGAGGCAAAATTATAGTTCGTAGGTCAATGCTATTTTTCGCCTAAGGATGATTAATGATTAACTTTTTGAGACTAAAATTTGCGCACCGATGATAGATGGATTTCGAAGTGAGCATTTTGCTAAGCGAGTTTTTGCAAATTAAGTTAGGTCCACGGAACCAAATGCTGGACACTTTGGTCATGAATCCGCATGAAGAGAGGCTACGCGTTGACTTCCAAGTGTAATTTTTACAAGATATGGCAGATAACAGTTCTGGGTTGAAATTAAATATTGTCTCTAAATAATACAGCATTGGATTATTTTACTTCAAATTGTGTTGTTTGGGCTTTTAGGAATTGTTCAGTTCGAAGGCAACCCAAACTTTAAAGGGTGAAAAAGTGCCAAAAAATTAATCGGATAGAAAGAATATATTTGAGTGATTAAAAAACGTTTGAAATATTGAATTTGAAACCGAAATCTATAAGTTTAACTCGGTGAACTGGACAAAGTCCATGGTTTTTAGTAAAGATCCTCAGAGAGTTTGTCATGATCCCACGGCATCCGTTTCCAATATTGCGAACCGGTTCCTAAGTCGTGCAAGTTTTCATGGAATTACGCGGAGGAGTTGTAGGAGGGTGTGGAGAGAGGGTGGAAAATGCGGCTGAAAACCTTTTGTTTGTTCTGCGGCGGGCGCGATCCATTTTAGATGAGCTGTGGGCGTAGATCCCAGACGTCTGCAATGGTCTGCATCTGCAAGGCGCGGTGCGGCGGTGAAGTGCGGGAGTACGATAGCATGTGCTGCGCAAAATGTAGACGAACCAACCCGACCGCAATGGGGCATCTCCTCGCGCAGTGGAAAAAACTTATCATCAGACGAACAATAAGGGATTGCGGGAAATAGGGTTCATATCTGATCATCCAATGGGGAAAAAAAGTTCGGTCATATGAATTGAATGTTCGGTGTGACATCTCACCAAATATTCGGCTTGTCGAACCGAACTTTAAGTTCGTGTTACCTTTCAGTTCGTGTATAATCGTACTTCGCACATCTGTTTACGTATAGTTGCATATATTTAATTTGACAAACCAAATAGTTTTGGTGATACCTAATGATGATACCTATATATTTACTTTTATTGTTCTCCTATTTTACCTGCTTCGTGATTATTTCCAAAAACTTACTTCTTTTTTCTTTTTTATTAAAAAAAAAATACAAAATGTCTTGCCATCATTTTCCCTGTTATTCAAAATCATTTTGTTCTCGATCCTTAGTGCAAGTGTAACTGCTCGTGGTTCAAACCAGAAATGGGGCTTGTAAAGTGCTCAGAGACAGAGAACTAAGGGGCTGACCATTGATATTGTGACCGCAGAACTTCAACGATACAATACCACGTTGTCGTATCGCAAAAAAAAAAAAATAAAAATAAAACAATAAAAAAAAGTAAAGAACTCAAAGACGAATCTAATTAACTTACGATATAAACATTTCATGTCCGAGTTCCTTATTTTTTTTTAAAACAAACTCAAATAGAATTTAAAAATTCTTTCCAATAAGACAAATTGTTTTAATTTAATATTAAGGAAAAAATAAAAAATGAAACAGTTGTTCTGGATTTATTGATTCTTGAGAGCTTTACCTCAAAAACATATGCGATATGATTTTGAAACTTCTCTGGCGAGATGCATGGTTTTGAAGACCATCAATCTACATTCCTTCATGAATGTCTGAATATAAATGCACCCTCTTTATGAAAGGACGTCTAGGTATTCGGTCTGGCATCGACGTTGAAAACAAGCTGGCCCTAGTACCATTTCCAGCAACGCGTTTTTTCCTTTATCCTGTTCACTTTTTATCTTCTTTTTATCTCCAATCCAGTACCCCTTCTTTTCTATTTTTCCTTCCATCGCCTGCCTCCCGTCTCTTAGAACCACTGTATTTCACGCTGACGCCACTGTCTATGAGATTTACAAAATTCCTTGCATCGCAATGGAATTCCCTGCTTCTGGAACAAGAGTCCCTGACTCATCCCAAAAGAATTCAAGTGTCAATTGAAACGGGATCTATTTTTAAACTGAATTTTTTTCTCTTTGTTTGGACCGAATTTCGCGAAAATTTAAATTGAGGGACTTGAAAGGCAAAGCGCATAAGTGCAGATTTTGAAAAATTGAGATATTAATTATTTCAAGTAAAACTAGTCTTTAAGCATATTATGTAAACATTCGCTCCCAATTTCAATTTTTAAGTATCAAAACGTCAGTTTGAATCTTCTTTCCACCATAAGGATCCATGTAATTTCGAAACTTAAAACCTGTATTTCTCGAAGTAGCAAACACTGCACTCATGCGCCTTGTCCTCCAATCCCCCTAATTCTAGTTGAAATACATTTACTTCTAACATAGGAGATTACAATTTCGCAAATATCAATTTACAATAAGACCAAAAGTATCCAAAAAAATCCCAAAGTTACGAAAAAAAACTATGATTTTTCATGAAAATTTGGAGGGCGGAGGGCGTCGCGCGTTCCTCCAACTCAGAAATTTTTTTGCAAAAACTTTCGAGGGAAAACGTTTTATTGAATCCTGAGAGCCTGACCGCCCGCGCTAAGGAGGAACGCCGTATTAGACTTTAGACGTTGCCAAGTTTCTTCCAATAAAAGCCAAATTCACTGGGAAAATTGTGAATATTATTTTCCAAAATCTTCAGACAATTTTGTATGCAATTTAATCCAAAATATCTGAATTTTTCAAGGAAAAGCGTTGTTGAAAGTACATGTTTTATCAAGAGAAATTTGGCAACTCTCGAATGTTCATACGGCATTCTTCCTTAGCACGGCAGCTGAGACTCCTTGTACCTTCGCGCCCAAGTCAAGCTGGACTCGCAGTAAACGTGGGGCGACCGAGTGTGCCGGGGTGTCGCGACGAGCGTGTTTTCGCACGACGTCGCGTCGCGTCGATTTGTCGATCGGCGCGGCAGCGTCCACGTCATTAGCGTCCGCGTTATTAGCATCTGCGTTATTAGCGTTAGCTATCCGCTCGTGCCGCGGAGGCGGAATGCGCGAGTGGCCATTGTGATCGACGAGAAAAACCGACAAAAATCGCCGCGTGCAGCCGATGGAGCGGCTTTTGCCCGAATTAACCGCGAATTTGACTGTATAATTAGCTCGTGTTGGGCGGAACAATGGCCGACAATGGGTTTGTCTACACGAGCTAGCAGCCCCCCCCCCCTTAATCCCTCCCTGCGACTGGTCGAGCTTCGGATGTGGCGTTCTGCTTTCTACAATCGATGTTGTGTGATAGTGGTAATGGTAAAGCTTTGTTTACATCAAATTGCGATTCTTGTTTTTCTTTCTTTTTTTGCAGCTTTTTGTTGTTAATACAATAGACCGCTTGTATGTGCGGAAATAGGAACTTGTTGTGGGCGGCTAGGGGGACACCTAATTAAAGGAATTCAATGGGGCACAGAAAGACACCCCATAATGAGGGGTCTGTCGGGACTCCCGCAGATGCATAGTGAGGTTTTGGGGGAGCCTCTGAAGCTCCAAAGGGGGCGGGCGGTCCGAGAGAAATTTAAAAATTGAGTCAACTAAGGGGTAGATCTGAGCTGATAACGGAACGCGAGATCATATTTTGTGGTAATTAAATTCCGGTTTAAGTAAATGAAGTTTTCAACTGCAAAACTGATCGTGAGATTTATTGTTTTCCACTGTAAAACGAGGAACTCTGAACCGAAGCTCGATTTAGGTTGAAGACTTCGGTTGACTGTATCGAAAATTTTACAAGTGAGATGCCTTATGAATCAATCCTTGGTCGATGTAACCGAAGATTTTAATTCTTGTGTATCAATCTTAGGGTAACATTCAAATCAAATACTTTGAGTGCCGACTGTAGACGGACAGCAATTTCATTTTTAATTGGAATTTTGAATTTTTTACCAATTTTTGAAGAGGAATTGTTCCAAACATACAGATACAAACTTTTCATTGCATAATAATTGATCAATTCATGATCATTTACAGAATTTTCAGCGTCTGGTAAACTTTGGTCTCAAAATTGCTAATACCTCATTACCTCACCAAAGAGATCTTTTAAAATTTGACGGTAAAAAAGTCATGAAAAATTTTGCTTCATCAAATTGAACAAAATGTATTACATTTTCGCAATTTTGCATCATTGTTTTTCGTCCATTTAAATATATCAGAGACAATCGATTCTCGCCGAGACAGCCTGTCTGACCTGCAATCGATTGTTTTACATGCATTTAGATGGAGAGCAAACAATGATGCCAACTTGGCGTGGAATCACCCCGACTGAGCGGGTTTTGGCGTCCTGGCGGACGAAACTTGATGAAAGGCACGTTGATTAAAGTCGGTGTGTTATTTGTTTCAGGTGAAAACAATAGGAGATCCTCGGGTGAGTTTTCATTCATTGGAGTCTGCTCGGCAGGCATTAATTTATTCATGGATTCGCGTCCCCTTCCCCGTCCAAGCTGGTACAGAGCCGCGCCGCTGGCCCGAGCCCAGCGCTGCGGGGTTTAATTGATTGCATATCGTTTAAGAAAAGCCTACCTTCCTCGGACGCGCCACTTTTCGAAACAGAGCCCTCCGTCGTCGTCAAATCTACTACGACCTAACTGAATCTGTTTTTCGTAGAGGGGCAAGGTGTCTACAAAAGTTCGGAATTTCCGGAAAGTCCGAAAATAGTACCGACTTTTTGAAGGAGGTCCGGAATTACTGAAAAAGTGCGGAAATTCTGCAAAAGGTCCGGAATATTTTTCATTTTTTGGCCATTTTTGTCTCAATTTGAGCGAGAAATTCAAATTTTTGAAATTTTTCGAATTTCGTCAAATGGAGGCACTGAAAAAATACTGAATTTTTCTATTGTGGAGGTACTGCATTTTTTAGGAATGTACTGAAAAGTACTGTAAAAGTACTGATTTTTTGCCCGCCTGTTTTAGTAGACACCCTGATGGGTGTACATCTTAAATTTTCAAATGATTTTTTTCTTCTTAGTTTTGCTTTTTAACCTCCCGAGGGCTAATTACACGCATTTCGTCACTCCTCTGACGAAAAGGCATATCTCCATTTCCGCATGAACCATGGGAAGCATGGATTTATATTAAAAACAGGGCTCCTGTGGAAATTAAGATACACCCGTACATCGAGGAGACGACAATTTTAGACATTTTTTTCTTTTGGAAAAAACACTGCCCCTAAATGATTGTTTTTATCCTACAGTTCTACCTCCGTGTACTACGTAACAAAGATGAGTGGCAGAATTTTCAAATAACTTTCAACCTACATTATTCTCTGGAAAGTTTTCAGTTTTCCTTTATTTTCCTGAGAAAAGGCGTAAGTATGCTATTCCATAAATAATTTAAATAAATATTATCGCACCAAAAGCGTCATACGGCACATGAAGATCATAAATTGTCATGAACAACATAACTATACCCTTTGAAGTCGCGAAATTTCTACATTCAAATTGAATTCGTACTAAGAAACTGTTGTGTATATTTTACTAAAAGTTTGAAGATTTGTTTACGATTAGGCAAAAACCAGCAATATTTCATTGCCATGTTCTCTCTAAAAAAAAAAAAAAAAAAAAAAAAAAAAAAAAAAAAAAAAAAAAAGGAAATTAGATTATTATGATCAATTTTGTCGGCGGTGAAATTAAATTGCGTTTTTTTGCCAGAGAAACGACCAAATATGGTTATCTGCAAACTATTCATGACATGTAGACCTCTTCTTTTCCAAATGGCTGATTTTTTTTTTTTTTGTGTGAGGCCTTAAGCATATATGATGTCAGACAGCTAAACACTCATCCACAATTACTTTACCGTCTTCAAGACGTTCGATACTGCATTAAGTTCGAGGTTTCCGTCATACTAATTCCAATCCAAACAATAGCATCATAATTCATCCAACCTTCAAATGGGGGGATTTATCGATACGGATCAACCTCTGGAATATCAACCGGTGACGCAGGCGTGGAACAATCCGAAGAATAAATTTATTTTACACAAACTGGCAACCGCGGTTCTTTGTGATGCTCCGAGGGTGGTCAACCTTATTATGCTTGAACCGCGCGCATCACCTTGATAAGTCGAAACATGCCACGAGACGAATAATTCGATATATCGATTCTTTTCGCGATAAATCAGCCACCTAAGAACGTTGAAAGTATCAAATAGCCACCTCGATCCATCGATCGCTCGCGGAGGGATCGGCACCCGCTTTAAAGCTCGGCGACTTGGCTGGGTGCCACCGATTTTGCAACTCAAAATCTGTATCTTAATTATTTTCATTTTAATTGTATGCATTTGCAGCAACATGCCCTTTATCTTCGAGTGGTGGCATTTCATTTGCATGGGAAAAATTTCAGTTTTAAAACAAGGCTCCTGCCCCGTGTAACTGGTTGGCTTGCAGTGAGAGGTGGCCGGGTCAGTCGAAATCATACTTAAGGATGATTTCAGGAACAGTAGACGAATCTGGATAGTTAAAGCTCTGAGTCATCTGATTCTACTTGCGGATGGTTTACGGACATGTGAAAAAAATGATAACTATAGGAGAAGGTGAGGGAACAGTAAGGGATTGAATTTTAAGTAAAACTGTGAGGAATAGCAGCAAAACAAGGAAGTTCATGAAAACAACTGAAGCTCTGTATCTTGATAAGTTTTTACGGCCATTAGGAGATGCTTCTGGAAATGGTTGCGATTTTTCCATTTTCCAAATCAGTGAACATTGTAATACAATGTCTTTTTCTATTCCATGTCAATTTCATTTTCTATGCATATTAAGAGGACATAGTGAAAGAATCGTCGAGCGAGAAATTCAGAGCAAGATTCTAGTATTTTGTTCAGGGTGGATCCCAGAAAAAATCATGAAATCTTTGTTGTTCGTTTGTTTATAGATTATTAATCTAGACAAAGGAAAATTGGGTGGTTTCCTTTCATTCGATTAAATATTACAAGAATATTTTATGCTGCAACTGCTGCAAGCCATGGAATATGTCCAAATTTTACTATAAAATCCTTATGGGTTTGTGTAAAACTCTGTTCCAGATCTATCTGACTAAACGAAAAAAACCGTTAGGGGTTTTCCCCTAAAATTGTGGCACTACCCTACTACTAAATTACCCAACTAATTTACCCTACTACTAATTTATTTGGATTATACATATGTACATTTCCAATTAATGCTGGTAACAACATTTGGGCTAAGAACCTAATTTATTGGGGTACTATCACAATTAATTGGAAAGTTGGGGCTTAACTCCTACCTCTTTTTTCACATATAATGCAAATCCTATGTTGTACTCCTAAATTCTACTCGAGATATTTTAAAATTATCCTTTTTATGATGGTATGTTTAGGACCCCATCTTAATCACGGTCAAACTTATATGGGGCTTCTTAAGGAAAGGAGTTGTTTAAGCACCGACCACGAACACGGACCTAACAATCATATTTTATGTTCAACAAATTTCGAAGACACATGTCAGCGCACTAAAGCTGTGTAAATTAACTTCTCAGCTGGACTCCACTTCACGCCGGAGGCAGTTCTTCAGCTCCATCGCGTAGATTAAAATATTAATCAAATCTGACACGATCCGCGCGCATCTCAGCTAGTAGAAAGTGGTCGGATGGCCCGTCGCGCGTAAGTGCGGGGTCGTTTCGTAATAACGGCGGTCGGCTGGCGGCGGGGAGGAGAGGGGCGTGAAAATTCGACCATAATTAATGAGCTGTTTGTTTAGCGCTCTCGGGATGTTGATCAATAATCAGAGATCGACGAACCTTGTTCCGCTTCAGCGATGACCGAATCACCGCTGACGCTGAAACGGCAGTAGTAAAAGTGGACGCAGTGAAAGGACCGCCGAAACTTGCTCGGAATTCCTCCGATTGCATGCCACACACGTCACTATTTCGTGTCGTCCTTTTAATAGACTTTCTCTGCTATTAACGAGAAAAAATCATGGTAAATGAACCAGCATAGACTTTTAGCATGACGATCAGAGTACTGGTAGTATTGATGACCCTTCTCTAGAAAAGTACCAGAGGAGGAACCCGGGAATATTATTTTTCTCATCTTTTCTCCACTTCCTCCTCCGCTGGTAGCTGTCTGTAGAACTTGGATACAACTATTCGAGCTCAGAGGATGGCCGTGTTGCATACACGAGAATATGAAGGCGCTCTAGTTTCACGCGCTATGCAAGGGTCGTCTCTGATATCCGTTTACTGTAAGCAGAAAATCTTCTTTTTCTTCTCCTTCTGCACCTCCCTCTCGTTCACTTCTTCTCTCCTTTTCTTCTTCTTCCCTTATTTTCAATTTGTTTTCATCTTCTCTTTTACCTCTTTCCCCGTTCTCCTCTTATACTTCTTCTTCTTCTCCTTCTTCTTCTTATTTCCTTCTTCATTCTTTTAAAATTTGCCTATTCTTTCTCTCCTTTTCCTTTCCTCCAATTTTATTTTTTTTTTATCTCCTTATGCGATCTCATCTAATTTATACTAAGAGCCGGAAGTTTGTGTTTTTTCAAAACGCCCCATGCTAGTTCATCCAATGGGACTACATTTTGCAAGAGGTAACTACCATTGCCTCCTCACCGATAAAAGCACTTATCTGCAGTGAGAACTTGAAACACGATGCGGGTGCGTTGCAAGATGAAACACAGAACTTATAATACATACGTCGTTTTTAATTTTAGCCAAAAAGTTCACAGAAAAAAATGGATGGTGCTGACGACAGAACCTTCTGTTCACAGGGCTCCTGCAGTTTTTTTGCTACGCTTACAGAATTTTTCTGTTGTGAGAACAGAACTTCGGTCGTGGGAACAGAGTACTCTGTCCTCATAACGGAAGCTTCTGTGACTGTTACAAAAGAAGTGCAGGAGCCCTGTGAACAGAACTATTTCTTTCAGTGCTTAGTTCTTTATTGCAAAATGTAGTCCAATCATAGAATCCTCGGATCTAAAGGACCCAAATCAGCCAGTTCGACCAGAGCTAATTCTATCCAAATCTTGCAACGCACCCGCATCGTGTTTCAAGTTCTCACTGTCATGCAAACAAGCTGTAAAAGAGGCTGCCATCTTCGCGTAGAGTAGAAACTAAGAATCTGCCACTCTGCTGGACGAGTGTCGCGATGTCGCGAAAGTGACATCGGTGATTAATCAAGGAACACCCGGAGCCTCGAGTATCTATTCTCGGACCAATTTTTCAGGATTCGTGTTTTCTCAGGCTCGGCTCGATAAGGATACGACTCTCGAGAGATCTTTTTCGGTGATAAATTGCATTTCATCAAAATACCTCCTCGATATGGTGAGAGTATCAAAATCCACCCGGTGTTGGGTTATGTCCGCGGCGATGTGTTGCGTCAGAGAAATTCTTAACGGCAGCTCCGACAAGCGTTTTTGACTAATTATACAAGCTCCAGAAACGACAACGGAGAAATACTGTTGTCCTTTCGGATGAAGTAACGTCTCGACGTTTTGTATCAATGTTTTCTCATGATGATTTCAAAATAAACGGGAACTCTTCTCTCGATGTGCGAAACCTTGCCCTGTGTAATTAAGGCAAAGCCTGCATGCAGTTTTAATTTGGATCAACGAACTCGAAAAGTCGAACTTCGCAATCGGAGGAAAATTTTAGGTGCATTTTACTCCAGATAGCCTGTTTCCGTCCCTTTACATAGAGATTTAATAAAACGGGAGTTAAAATACGGCAACGTCAATCTTGACGCAGAGCTCAAGCTGCACACACTTTAAACAACACAGTGTGTACAAGAAATAATGCTCGATTGAGAAGTCTGCAAAAGCCGGTATAGTGCGCATTTTGACTCATGTATGGATTTAATTTTCTTATGACCAGGCAATTCAAAGTTCCCGTAACCAATAGACAATAACAACGTTAATATCTTGGGTAGAAGTGTATTTTAGTAGTTTTCGTTTCGCGAATCGTGTTCTGTGTGAAATTCTGGCGAAGAATCCTGCATCAGAGTGCTTAAATGTGTTCCCTGTTCAATGGCCCACTCAATCTTAAAAAGCGAACGTATATTACAGAACTCTCCTAACTATTCTTAGAGAAAATGTTTTTTTCGGGAGAGACGAGGCAACGTTGGAGTGCTCATACGGCGTCGAAGCACGACATGGGCCTTTTAAGCCCCATCGTTCGATGCCACGATTTTCCCAACCCGAGTTCGAATAATCGCGCCAAACACCCCGCGGTCGGCGTCAACTTATATCAGCGCCTGCAAGACCGCAGGAATACTTCATGCATTGCGCCAATCAGTGCGGTCGGTGTCAGCTGCAGGTTAGCGCCTACGAGACTGCATGCATACTTCTCGCATTGCACTAAAAGCAATGCGAGAGTTATTTGCGACGACTATTCGAGTACGGGTGTAGGCACAATGCTGCCAGTTGGATTGAAGGCGCATCACACTGTGAGGATGATTCGACACTCGACTCGACCGCACTCCCTTCCCTCGCTTGCGCGACGCTAAAATCGCCGCAAAACTAAGTCCACGCTTCATTTCTTTTGATAGTCCCTGCGCGGTTTTTACCCCAGTTAAAGGGTAGGTATGTATCTTAATTGCATCGATCCAGAAACTCGTACGATGTTAAACGATGCAGCGAATCCTGAAACTTGAATCGCATAAAATTAATTTTGGTTTAATAAGAGAAAATAGAACGAACAAAAATATAGCCGTGAAATCGTTTTTTAAATCATTCTGGAAATATCACGGAAACTCATAATGAACTGTTTGTAGATTTTTAAGAAAAGAAAAAAAAAACCTGGGAATTCTTCAGAAAAACTGTGTAGCTTTTTAAAAACGGTGTTCAAAAATAAGACATGAAAAGTGATGCATATCGTTGCAATCAAAGATAAAAACGCTTTCTTGCGCGTGCACCCGTCGGCTTTTGAATTCATCCATCTATGAAATAACTTGAACATGGTGGTACCACGATTTTTTACGTGTGGATTTTTACCAGCGGTTGATGGCCGTGTAGCGGCCAAAGGCTCCTACTGTATTAATATATTTTGGAAGAAGATTTTCGGCACAAACATTCCTCAATGATTGATCTAAAAACTGAAATTTCGATTTTCCGAACATTATCCATTTGAAGGTAAAACTGTTAAATGTATCGATCAGAATACATCGCGAAAAAAGCTGAAGATCCACCGTATTTCAAAATTTGAAGGGATTCCGGTGACGACGAGTGCGATAGGGGGGGGGGGGGCNGGGGGGGGTCCCGGGTCCCGCGACAGCGCCCCGTGGATCGGTGGGTGAAGAACCGTCCGCGCTCGGTAAGTGGTAACTGGTAACCGGTAACCGGTAAGTGGTAACCGGTAACCGGTAAGTGGTAACCTTTCACTCCACCAGGGCGCAGACTTGGGACCGGGAGCCGGGGCCAGCAGAGACACTCGACATTCGGCGTTCGTGCATGTGTTATTTACAGCCGCGTGTAAATACACAGCTTTTTATTGTTTCGCGTCCGAACCTAACCTCAGCTCGCGCGCGCGATAACGCGACCCACACGAATTTAAATGAGTGACGTAACACTGAGCCCGGCTGGTCGAAGGTTGACTTGGGAGCTGGTCGCAGAGTTATTGCATCCCCCCCCCTCCCCGGGGAGTTGGATTCTTACGTCCTGCGTTGCCTTTCGAAATAACGCTACTGAATGAGAGTGCTTTTATCACATGGATAACCATAGTATGAAAACGTAACCGACATTTGTTAAAAAGTAAGAAATGGAACATATAAAAATAGGAAAGTCAAATATGAAAAAGAACACAAAGTAAACTAATTAACCGAAATTTTTGGTCTAAATAACTGAAAATTTTCATCGTGCAAACCGAACTTGGCGCAGAAAAACAAGGTCCTAAGTGCAAAAAAGAGCTGTAGTGTGTCTAACGTAAATTTTAATCTCCTGAACTGAAATCCGATCAATATTACCGAAAACTTCGGTTTGAAAAACTTCAATATCGCATGAACCAAATATTTTTTCCCTGTAGTAGTTACCCAAGTATAGCCCCTCGCAGGGTTCCAACCGCAAGAAAGATTGGTGTGCCGTATGAACCAATGTTTGGTCCTTGCAACCGCTTTTTCCCTCCGTGCATAAATGAATTTCTACCGTTCACAGCAAAAACGCCTTAACTCCATTCAAAATTTTGCATTTATCACTCACACATACTGTTCTATTACGAAAAAACTGATATTTGTTCTGCTCCATTTCTTCAGCTTGAGTTATTAGTAGCATGTCACAGGTACTGTATGTAACATTCTAGAGGACAAATGGATTAAATTTTGCAATAAGGAACCACTATCTCTGACTCTCTCATAAAAGCACGTATCTGCATAGGGAAGCCAACGGCATATATGTTGTTTCTAAAATGGGCCAGAAATAGTGGTTCCTTTTTGCAAAATGTAATCCAATTGCTCGTTAGTTTTCTGTTATAAAACATTCTGTATAAAGAAAATTGAAAAATTCTTCAACGTATGTACGGTATTTTTGCTTTAGACGGCAGATTCCAAAAAATTCGACCGATATTTGCATCTCTATTTGGCGCTCGATTCGGCAACAATTCAAGGGCTTATCCAGAGGGAACATTAATACGCAGGGATTTTGCAATTTCCATACATTTACGTACGTCACTACCACTCGATTTACGCTGAGGAGGATCTTTATCTCGCGGTGAGCGGCAGCCTCCCTGGGCGCGCCGAGGACCGGGGACCACTGCCAAGATAGTCATAAACCACCTATCTCCAATTAAAACTGTCCGAAGATTCGAGTTTTTTCAACCAACATGACAGACTCGGGAGGCGGACTGGGTGTTCACTGCGGTGGTGGTCCCTAGCGCACGAGCTTTGTTCAACTGAACGTGTTCAAATCAAAAGGAACTATCTGTATCGTGACCTGGGCCCCAGGACCCTTAAGAATATATGAATGATAGGGCTCATGTTATGAAAAAGATAGGTGCTTTTGATTTGAATACGTTTGACTTCAACGTTCGTTCGACTTTCGTTTTCGCCCGTCAATCGCAATCATTAGCGTCTCGTCGGGACTTTTCGCGAAATAGTGGCAAAATTTCGCGAGTCTCCAGACCGGCCCGGAACTAGTCGGGCGGGCCGGGGTTGCCGGATATGATGATGAGAGAACGGAGAGGAATCTCAGGACCGGGCCATGAATAACACAAAAGAGAAAAGAGGGGGGGATGGAGAGGAAAGGAAACGAAAAGTGACGAATGGGAAGACAGAGGGACAGGAAAAGTTTCGAAGAGTACGGAAAGAACTTCAGTAAAATTTCGAAAAATTATGCAGATTGTGTGGCTCACCAAAATTTCTGCTTGTGTAACTGAAGGTCTTAACTATATTTCAGATGACCAAAATATGTAATCCAGAAAAAGCGAGACTCAGAATTACACCTAAAAACCTCGACAATAAGAGACTAATTTTGGTTTTCATAACTGAAACTTTGGTTTCCTGTATCAGAAACTTCGGTGTGTCATGTACAGTAAAGTCTATTTCTACGGTGGAATTAGAAAGTGAAAGTTCATTGCCAGTATACGAAAACGGACAGTTCAGAGGACTTAACTCTAAGTCGTACGAACCCATCCCTTTGGTTGGAAGGGTCTAACTATGACTCAGTAACCCGAAGTTTGGTCCAGTAAACTATTATATTCTCTTGATAGAATGTGTAGGCTATTATTTTCCATACGGGCCAGAGTTTTCGAGTTTTTTGGTCTAAACTTCGGTTTCTCCAAACTTAAGTTTCGTTATTTCACACGTCTTACGGCTGATTGTGAGGGTTCAGTCCTCAAAACAGGTATTTGATTATCATTGTTATCTCTCCGCATGCGAACTTCTGCGAGTCAATATAACTATCAAATTAGCTCGATAACATTACCACATTTCCGGTAAAAACTGTACATTATCGAGAAGATAGTAAAATTTCTTATCAGCAATTATTGGAACCTTGAAAATTCAAAGCTTGGGCCACTATAAAAATAAACAATTCGATTCATCTTGGTTTCTTTTACAACAAAAAAGACGATCACCCCAAGGTGCATTTCACAACACGGAGATCGTGATTATGTCCTGTGTCAGGATGACAGCTTAGCGTCACATGTAAGTCTTATGATCATATGACTCAAACTTTTCCTTAAAAAATTTAGGTTGGTTGGCTCCCCACGGATTGTATCGATTCCATTCGGGTTTTCCCCGTTATCAATCTGCTCTTCATGGAAAGCAAATTTCTCACAATCTTGCAACGCTGAGGCTGAATCATGGGTGCGAATGCACGTTTGTTCGACTTCTAATAAGCATCCAATGTCCAATGTCCGATGTCCGCCTACTTTGACAGGGGACCACTTTCATTTTATGCGCGTTTCTGTGTGGTAGCACTACGCGTCGTGTGAGAAGGCTTTCCCACTACAGGAATGTCCACGCATGACAAGATTTTTGAATTAAGTCTCTAAGATATCAGAGACATTTGATTTTGAATCGATCCATGCCATCTGGAGTGTCAAAAGCTCATGTTTCGGTGTTGGAAAACATTTTAATCAGGAATGAACGGCATTTTTGCTTTTCACAGCAAAAACAAACGCCGTAACTTCATTTAAGGTTTTGCATTTTTCTTCCACGTGTAATGCTCTATTACAAATAGGCCTGATTGCGATCATGCTGAATTTCATCACTTCCAGGTTTCAGTAGGATGTCACATCTATTCAAAATATATGAAGTATGATTGTCATTCTTTTCTCTGCAATAAAACATTTTGTTGGGAAAATTGGTCAAGTCTAAAACGGAGTTCCGGCATTTTTGCTGTGGCAATTAAATGTGGAATTAAATAGGGAGTCTTCCAAATTTTCGAAATTTTCAAAATTGGACAAAAGCTTTGAAAGAGTAAATATTCTCCAAGGTTTTTAATGAGAATTTTACAATAATTTGCCTCTTCTCTTACATAAACCAAGTTGCTCTAAGAAAGTTCTCAAATTTACACCATGAAGGGTCAGGACTGAAGCTAGTAAAATCCAAGCAAATGGAATGTATGATAAGAAAAAATTGTCGCACTCAGAACGGCTTAAATCCTTCTTTAGCCGAAAACCTAGCAGGACAGTATCGATTTTGATCTTTGTGTCGGTCTAATTACACTGGCTCCGCAAGTTACATTTTATTTTATTGTTAGTTCAAAAGAAGCCCTCTCATAGAAGTGGAAAGTTTCAGTATTTGCATTCTCTGAAATCTAGAAAAAGTTATTTTGTGCCATTTCATCTCTACGTGCTTCATAATAAGTCTCGTACGAAAAAATATATCATGTCTCTTCCGGAATACATTGCGCAGCCTTAGTTTTTTAGATGGATACAAGGATTCAAATCTTAAAATTTCCAGTAATTATCTCTAAACTCTTGGGTATCTCTCCGTTCGAATCAAAATCGATGAGCCACCCGAGCCGAAAGTTCAATGAAATCAATCGTTGTCAAAACTGGCCCCGGGGCTCATCCATTGTGCGGGTTATATTTCAAATCGGACCGCAGCCTATAATTTTAGTGGCCACTCGGCCACTCCGATTCCTGGCCTCAACTCTCCAGCCTGGGGCCAAGCCCCAAACCCGTATGGATTATTCCGACGGTTCAAACTCTCCTCTGGTAAAATACACATAATTTTGAAAGCGTATTAACAAGCGTTTTGATGATGGAGGGGCTTGGAGGATAAGGCGCATAAGTGTAATTCTTGCTATTTTGAGAAATACGTGTTTGAAGTTTCAAAAATGCATGGATCTTAATGGCAGAAAGAAAGTTAAAACTGATTTTTTTATGCCTAAAAATTGGAATTTGGGCGCATATTCCACAGAATATGCATTACGTCTTTTTTTACTTGAAATCATCAAAGACTCGATATTTTCACAAAAAAAACTGCATTTATGCGTCTTGTCTTCCAAACCCCTCAATTGTTTAGTGTATGCTAATAATTGGCACTTGGAAACATATTTTTCGCTATATCTCAGAATTTTCCAGAAATGTTTTACGATTTTAAATGGCATGTAATTTTCCCCTCTGAAAGAGGGGCAATTTTTACACGATGATTGGCAACGTCACGTCGTTGTTGCCAACTCTCTTATAGATTTGCCCATTTTTCATACATAAATCCGAGGTATTTTTTGCAAATAAAACTGACAACGACAGAAATGCTCACGAACGTAATTCCGGTCCGGACGATGGCCGAGCGATGTGTGCACACCGGTTACGGTGAGGATCTCGATTTGGACGCCCCCNGGGGGGGGGGGGAGCGGTGCGCACGCGAAAAAGAGGCCAGGGCCAGGGGCATCCACAGGAGAAATAAGTAAATAAATGAGAACAATACTGAAAGTAAACATTCGGATTCGCTGCTCACGCGATTCGGTCACCGTGTGGTGTGGTATTCATTATTGTTTCGGTGACCGCGCAATGGGTCCGTCGCGCACAAGAGATGCTGTGGTAATAAATGAATAGCATTTTGAAAGGGAAAACCACCCAAGAGTCACGATGAGCACGTCGAAAAACGTCTGGAATCCACTCCTAAACCCACAATTTGCGTAGTCCGTATTTTGCGTTTTCAAATCGACCGCATTCGCTGGCACTTGTTGCCTCGTCATGGGCAACTAGATTTGCTCTAGAGCACCTGTATGCGAGGAGTTTGAACAAGTTGGTAGTTTAGAGGTTGGGTCATGGAGCTTTTAGGGCCCAAAAGGGCTGCTAACCTATGAACTCCAATCATCAAGAATGATTGATTATTAGATGATTTATTTATGATTCATTTGTAATGACCCTCCGTTTGTAAAGTATTTATCTGACTTACCTTTTGGCGTACATTTACTCGTTTTTGCGGAAGGACGCCTTTTTATGAACATTCTTGCCAATCTTGGTTCGATATTGGAATCTGAACATTGGCAGCTGCATTTTTCTTCTATTTTTCGTGTTAAATAGTTTGCTGCCCTTTTGGGCTTCAAGAGTTCCATACATTTGGGCACATTTACACTCTCCTCATGTAGGTGCCCTATATTTGCCCCAGGGACAAGGAGAAATCCTGGTGGTATCTTGGCAAAAGTGGAAAGCTTTTACTATCAGAACTCCAACATTCAACTTTTGACCCACCTACTAACTGACTTTTGAGTGACATTGCGCCGTGTGAAGTATTCAGTTCAGCAAACAAGTCAAAGCACAGTAAACTTGTTTGGGGCATTGTGTCACCGCAATCTCATCAGCCAATTATTGGAGAGGTCAAAAAAGCCAACGATTAGGGATTAAACGCGCAACACATGGATGCAATGTCTGTTGCTGCCATATAGGGGGGTTGGATCTGTACGGAATTTTGAGCCTCCGAACGTAAATCACTTGTAGTTTAACAAAATAGCTCTTTCTGCCACAAACCATTCAATATTTTTGCAATTTGGAAACCGAGGGACTTCTCATGTTTGGGTCACTCAGTAGAGCCCATTCATAAAAAAAATTTATCTTTGCTAAGACCCTTGCAATTTTTTTACTGTTTCCCATTGACAAAGCTTAGATTTCATACCGAATTTGTACCATACTGGGCAGTGCATTTTTAAAGAAAACTGTCTTGCAAAATCGGGGAAAAGTCAAGATATCCTTCCGTTCAGACACCTTGGAAAGTAAAAGAACAGTCAGAAGTTCAAAACTTTCAAGGAAACTCATCATCTCGTAATGCGAAAAAATATTTATCAAAATAAGATTTTTACGTCTTTCACTTCTTCTGTTTGAATCTAAAGGTTGTAGTAAGGCTATTCCATGCCAGTCCTGAGATCCAGACTCTGAAGAGCCAGAAAACCCATCCGGACGGCAATCTGTTTTCTCGGAAAAAGAATGAAAGACTGCACTTACATGCACTTCTGCATCGAGCGGCAATAAAAACCAAAGCCCGGAGCTGATGGATCGGGCATCGTGTAATCAAGTTTTGCGGCCATTCATCAGACCGTTCGAATTTCGATTACAGTTGCCAAATGTTGCATCCAAACACCGATTTTTCATTAAAGAAGACGTCGGGAGAGTGACAGTGCGGCATCGTGGGCTTCCACTACCTTTTCATTATAATTTCAAAGCCGTTTAGCATGTTGTGCGGACGGCTCTTTCTCCAGCCCGCAGCGGCACGATTCGCGCCGGAGGGGAGGCAGTTTATAGTGTCGTTAAAGCGGAGTCGCTCATTCTGAGGACAGGTTAATTAAGTTGAGTTTCATCACCGATTTTATGGGCCCGGGAATTAAGTTCGGCCATCCCCGTGAACCGTGCCCGGGCCCTATCTCGGCCGACCGAAACGTTCTATTACTGCTATCTTGAGGAAAAACGTCGAATGTTCGTTCGAATGTCTTCATTTCTATTTTTGAAAAATGTCCTGTTTCGTCGAAAAGTTATGAATTAATGTTTTCCTTTTAAATTTGCTGATGCTTCAAAATTAAGTATTGATTTCATCCAGTGAAAAAAATCGAATGAAAATGTGCTTTAATTCTCAAGGAAAGACAGTTTTCATCAGCTCAGATTTGGCAACGTCTGAAAGCTCATTTGCTGTTCTTCCATATAGTAGCCCAGCTTGATAGAAATACAAGATCTGGGCGCCTCTTGGTCGCCTCTCGGCTGTGCACAGTCGGTGCAACGATGTGTATTGTTGGTTGCAAGCTCTAAAATTTGAAGGGGTAACGTTTAAGGCTGGTTGAACCCCCGTGACTTCGAAGAGGAGCTGAGTATTTCTCGTGCGTGCGATTAAAAAGAGGTAGCGTGTAGTGCCGGTTGCATTTTCGTGACTTTGAAGGGGCGCCGTATATCGGAGTAGCGAACTCGCCAATTTGAAATGAAAACACCACAATGAAGAGAAACAGAATGTCCTTAAGTACCGTGAGAATAGATGTAAAACAATTTGAACATGCTGAAAAGCAATGCATATGTATATTATAAGTTAGAATTGAGTATTCAACAAAAACTAAGTTACTTAGTTTTTGTGGACCAATGTCCCTTTCACCGCGAACGGTCACAAACCGTCAGTCCTCTGACATAAGAGTGCATCTCGATACCTACATGAGCCCTGGAAAGCATAGAGTTTTACGGAGAACAGGGCTCACTAACATTGAAATCGAGGTATGCCTTCATGTCAGAGGAGCGACTAAACAAGTTAATTTCATCCGATAAACACGGCGACACACAACGACCAAAACAATGCAAAATGCTAATTCTTGATAATCCGCTCGACTGAACCCAGACGAAGTTTTGCACATCCGAAAAACCTTCGATACTTTAAATCTCGAACCCGCGATAGCATTTTTTACTGTTTTTCCGGTCCGAGGAACACCTACAAAGTTGTCGAATTGATGAGACAGGACAGTTTTCGATGAACGAAGTTTGCATTTGCTCTCTCTCCCATACAGAGAGACTGAGATGTTCCTTCATTATCTCGGAACTTTCTTTAAACCATTCTTTGAAAGTGAACTTATCGGCTTCGTTCCGCACAATATATTCGTCTCGTTCAGTACTTAAGTTTGACCAATAGTGTCATTTAGTCATATTTCTTTGTTGAAAACTGTTTCTGAAGGTCTCATAATGACTAAAATGAATGTTGAAGTGAGAATTTTGCGACATGAGTTTTTGCAGAGGAGGGGTAGTAAGGGCCCACCCAGCATCCTTGCTGAATTTCCTCAACGCTTACCTTTTTTTTTTATCATTGAAGGTCTATTTTTTACTAAATGCATCATGATTTGGTCATTTCCAATTTATATTCAGGTCTAATACAGACATACATATGAAGGCCAATTTTGGCGAAAAATGGGAATGTTTTGGCATTCTACCGTAAACCAGCAATTTTTGCCATAATCTATCTTCAGGTCCATGTTTACCGGTGTTAGACTCGAAAATGGACAAATCATGATGCATTCCATAAAATATAAATCTTCAATGATACCAAAAATCTGAGAGTTTCAATTCAGGATGGGCTCAAAAACGGCCCAAATCGATGTAATCCTGCTTAGGTAGGATTGGTACAAAAATAGCTCAACTCGTCGTTTCCCGCATGAAGGAACGTAATTGCATTTCAATGTTGACAAATTTCCTTGCGCAGATTGCATTTTTACCAGGAGAATTTTGGGCATTTCTGACTGAAAAATTAACTGATTTTGCCTCTGATTTCATGCGAAAATCAGACCAATTTTCGACAAAAACTGCACAGGTCTATTCTTATTAAATATTGAATTGTTTGAGTCAATTTAGCAACCTTGGAATGGAGTTTCGTTCTTTCGTCTGGGAGACGACGAACTGTTTAATCATCGGTCATCAGTGTGGAGTAATTTTCACACCATGAGGAAAACAGAAGTTCGGGATCTCTGAAATGTACTGTCTCTAGATCTACTCCTCAAACACCTCAGTCCCTCATAAAATTTATGGAAATTCGATGTCACCAGCAAAACGCACCATGAAAGATACCCGGCGTCACCTTTCCATCACTTTCTAACCGATTATTCCAAGCGGAGAGAAAGATACGCGTGAGTAGCCGATCCCATGCATCAATTCACGGCAAATCCGCGATGATTGAAGTTTCCTCGCTGACCTAACCTCGACAGAGACACAGCCCTTGCTTCGATATTTATATCCCTGATTTCTCGCCTGAGTCTCTCGCGATACACTTTCACTTCATTACAGTATACTTTATCGCGACGCGGGCCCCAGTACCGCCGTGCTGAGGAAAAACGCCGTATGAACCGTCGAACGTTGTCAAATTTCACCCGATGAAAAATTTATTTTGGAAGAAAGTTATACACATCTCGTAGTATCCCTCACGAAAGAACCTAATTGAATTCCAATGTTGCCAAATTTTCCTGCATAAATTTTATTTTTACCGGGAGACTTTTGGGGATTTCTAACTGAAAGTTTTGCCGACTTTCTTCCGATCTCAAGCAAAAATCTGAAAAATGTTGGACGAAAATTGCTTTGTAAAAAATAAAATGGTTGGAGTCAATTTTACAACCTTTGAATGTAGTTACGTTCCTTCGTCCGGGCAAAGGCGGATCCAGCAATTTGGCAACACTAGATTTCCTCCATATAAACCTATGCTAAATAATCGATTCTTGTAGGTGCAACTGGCCCCTCCAGAAATCGATACATTTCCATAGGTTTAAATGCAGGAAAACAATGTTGCCACTGGATCCGCCAATGCGTCCGGGTTTTCCTGGAAATTTTCGGACGTTATAGATTAAAGGGGCTAGTATACAAGGCACAAATATAAGCATTCCGATACGAGTCTCTACATCGAGATTTCACGTATAATCTGATTCGTGCGACGAAAATTGCTAGAATTAGCAGCAACTCCTAACTTGACGTTTCTTGACGTGTGAGTTCAAACCTCCCGTTCATGAGGAAAAAAAATTGCACGTGAGCCAAATGGCGCAGTTAATGTTATTACAACAATTGCTGTGGTACAAAAATATGGAAACCTCAATCTTAGTGATTCGCCTCAGCTGCTACACGTTTTTAAAACTTTGAACAATACAGGGCGGGGAAGGAACACAAATCGATTAAGGGGCCTGCCAAGACCGTTTCAGCGCACGATCGGATTCAAATAGACTATTTTTTTCTCGTGAGCGGGGATCTGTAAATTCCGTTAACCGATGCAACTAAAATTATTAACATGTTAGTCATAAGTTGATTTCAGTAAGTTCCGTTTCGCGAATCATGTTCTTCGTGAAAATCTGATTATGAGACGTGTATCAGAATGCGTAAATTTGTACCTCCTTAACTGATCTGTTGAGAACAGAAATCACGCAAAAAAATAGCCAGTACTGATGACAGAACCTTCCGTTCACAGGATCTCCAGTACTTTCCTTGTCATACTTACAGAACTTTCTGTTGTGAGAACAGAACTTCGGTCATGAGCGCAGAGCACTCTGTCCTCATAACAGAAACTTCTGTAGCTGTAACAAAGAAAGCACAGGAGTCATATGAACAGAACTATTTTTTTCAATAAGTCTGAATGAAAAATATTCACAATATCGCAATAAATTCAAATTTCACCAAAAGGAACTTGGCAATGCCTGAGGGCTCTTACGGCTCTTTTCCTTAGTACGGCAGAGTAGCCGGGCTGGGTAGATGTATCGCAACGACCTTTCAGACGTGTTGGTATCGGGTGGTGTTCGCAACGACTTAATCATCGATGATTGTTTGATGTATGGTGGTCGCACCCTTGGATCTGGTCCGAGCGGGAGATTTGCTGCGTTGAGTATTCTCGATGTGCTGAGTGGGCGATTCGAGCTGTTGATTGGTGCTCCTTGTATTTTGCAGTGTTGAAGATGAATACTGTATGGACATTTGCCACGGAAAGAAATCAAATGTTGATTTAGCATTTATACTGTTAAAAAGATGTCCGACAAGTTTCAAATGCTGATTTTACATTTCAACAAATGCTAACGTAACTACGCCCACTGCAAATCGTACAAATTAAAATGTTATGTTAGCATTTTTGTATTGTAAAATCAGCATTTGAAACTTGTCGGACATCTTTTTAACAGTATGAATGCTAAATCTACATTTAATATTTTTCCTTGAGAAAGGACGAATTTTCTTGAAAAAAGGTGAAGTTTTTATTAAATGTTCTGAAAAAATAGGTCCGTTGCACACATGAGATTTAGCCAAACTAGTATAGCGGCAAAGAAATCATTTGCCGATTATGCAACTTGTTCATCAATTAGCCTCTCATAAAGAACCGAGATTAAAGTTCTACTTTTTCAATGCATGCCATAATTCAAATTGTAAGCTTTTTCTCAACATTGGGGGATCCAGCTATTTGGCAACATTGTTTTTTCTCCGCTTAAACCTATGGCAATGTATCGATTCTCGGAGGGGCCAGGTGCTCGAACAAGAATCGATTATTTAACATAGGTTTAAATGGAGGACATCCGGTGTTGGCAAATTGCTGGATCTGCTTCTAGTTTTTAACGTTACCGGAGAAAATTTTGTTTGCATGTGATGTGTCCGAGTTACGTTGCGTTGCGGTGAGCATACACGAGGATCGTGTATAATCTCACAAAAGTATTCATTCTTTTAATCTTCCCTGCGAGTCATTCAAATTATAGCTGATGCGTTTGCTTCAACCGCAGCCCCAAAGCAACCCACCGCAAAATATAAAATTGCATACGTGACTCCCACATCTTCCTTCTTCAAAACCGCACTCAATGGTGAAATGTTATTCTTTGTGTTTGTTTCTTCATCTTCAAAATCTTTGTCGGTCACATGCCCGAATGACTGATTTATGGAATCAATAACACCAGAGATTGTGAGACTGGACGAGCTCAAAACCGCCCTCGGCTTATTTTTCACCAAAATGCGACTTCGTTATTCCTATCCGCTTAGTTCTTTTCAGGGGGCTAATTCGTCGCTTGGCTGACATAAGGGCGTAACTACACATTGAGATGAGCCCGGAAAAGCATTGAAATGTATGGAAGACAGGGTTCATTGCAAAGGACATGTTACACCCTTATGTCAGGTAGGCGACGAATTGTGAAAAGTAGGCAAAGCATCATATAAAGGGAAAATATAGCGATCTTATTGATTGAAATGGGTGGTTTTTAAAGACCGAGGGAGAAAATGATGGACTAATTATTAAAGGCTTTTTTGAGGGTTGCCGTTAGTTAGTCTATCACTTACCGCCTTTCGTCGTTTCCAGAACGAAGGAATGTAACTTCATTCCAAGGTTGGAAAAATGCTTCAAATAATTTAATTTTTCATAGGAACGTATCTGTGCGATTTTTGTCGAAATTTTCCTGAATTTTGACATGACATGAAGGAAAATCAATTAAATTTAATTTTTTTAGGAAAATCAATTAAATTTAATTTTTTAAGGAAAATCAATTGATATTAATTTTTTAAGGAAAATCAATTAAATTTTCAGTTAGGAATGCCCAAGATCCTCTTGGTAAAAAGGTAACTTGTTAGAAGAAATTTGGCAACTTTGAAATGTAGTAACTTTTTTTCCGTGGGAAAAACTACGCTTTTCCCACCCCCAATTGCAACCACCCGCTTCTAAAAATAGTATCGTTGCAATGTCCTTTTTTTCCTTCATCTATTGCTTTGTCTATCATTTTCAATTATTAGCCCGCAGTTAGTCGATTATCGCAATATTTTAAAATGTTACACTTTAGCGATATCGGTAGCACTACAAATCATTATTTTTTATTCAATGAAAAGTCTTCACATTCTATCAAGACGTATATGTTCCGCTGTCCCCACGATCTTGAGACTAGGGAGGCGGACTTGCGACTTGACCTTATGAAGCTGTCATACGCGCGGATAAAATTTTGACAACCGTTTCATTGATTTACGATACGGCGTGGGACCCATGTGGCATACTTTATCGGTGCCTTAAAAAGCGAGGTTGCCATCGCAGGCATCAATGCGGGTATTTTGCCACGTTTTTTCATCAGAATATGTGTCCGGCAAGGCAGCATCGCCGTGGAATATAACCATGAAAAACCTGTTCCTGCTTCAATTTTTGGCGCCGGGTAACGGCTCGTCCAAAAACGGATGTCTAATACGAAATTTTGAGGACGCCTCACCGAGAAATTTCAAGAATAACCTGACGGTTTTAGATTCTTCCTGTCAAGCTTTATCTTAATCCTTTCGGGCTGGTCGCGAATTTGTGAGCTTTTGCCCGGCGTTTGTTTCTTTTTACCTTGTCTTCGTCTGTCACCGTGAGGCTTTACTAATTTTTGCGGTTAGTTATTCCAACGGAAAATTTCATTCATCGTTGGAATCTTGGGCGTTATCGCTCGAGATTAGCCTTGCGAATATTTTTACCGTTTTAAATTTCATTAACCTTTGCTGCTCTCATGCCACCCGGACCTAATTTTATGAAGCAGATACAAATAAACATTTTTCAGTGTTATTTTTTCATTGATTAGATTTATCTTCCCGGCATTATTGACAGGTGTAAAGTCTTACAATTTTAAAGATGATTGTACATTTTATTTTATCCTATTTTAACGAAGAATTTATTTCAGTCAATTAGCCAAATCTCGTGAGCATTTTACCTCCGCAATTGCAACTGCATGCCTCAGTATTTAGCCTCACTGTGTAGCTCTACATATATGCACAGTACAGGCGTAGCTATATCTATAGCCAGTTTTAGCCAAACCTGTAGCAGCAATCGTGCCCACAGTTATCTATTGAGCATTGGCTTCGTCTACAACTAAATCTATGGCCGTGTCTACAGCATGTCTATTGTCAATACATCCTACTTCAATGTTGAAACAATCTATTCATTGAAAAATTTGTATATCTTTGTTTTTTTTCAAAAGTATAAGTTGTTATAGACAGTTTTATCATAGTGTAACGCAGTTTCATATCTGAATATAACGTATTGAAATTTCATAAATTTTTGTATTTGAAGACAACATTTGAATAGGGAAATGTCATAATAAAAATAACGCAGTTTTCTGTTTCACATATCTTTAATTAGTTTGAATTCCTCGATTACCTCAACTCAAAGGATTCAGATGGCACGATCAGCCGTAACTCACTCGAAAAGTTAGGAGTTAAGATTCAGGCCGCGCCGTGTCTGAACTTGGCACCAGACCGCATACTGTCATCGTTGTTTACATGCCGAAGTAAATCTCAAGGTGGATATTCGGACAGGTGAGGTCTCTAGGGTCTACTGGCATACAAAATTATGCACACATTGCTCAAAGTTGCGTTAAATGTGTTCCGAGACGTTCAACCGTTGTGCGCGACTAGCCCATCATGTAGCACCTTCTTGGCTTCTGGTCTCCATGAGAGAAAACTATGTGGAGTCAGCGAAAGATTTAGAGTCACTTCAAACGGATGGAGGTCGCTAGACACGGAAACTTGAAGCACCCTGAGTTGCGCCAAGTCCTAAACAACCACCCTGGGGCAGAACGCCGTATATGCATTCAAATACTGCCAAATTTCCTCTGATGAAATACAGCTGCATCTCATTTTTTATTTCAGATTGAAATATTACTGATTTAGCGACTCAAAATTTTCATACTTCAGACCCAAATCCCTCAAATTGTTTTCGCTTCCCCTTGGCCAATCTCTATAGTCGGAGTGTGACTGTGTGCACAAGTGTTTCTAAGAAAAAGTTGAGAAAATCTTGAACTTGTAAGAACATAAAATTGGAGGTGAAATTCTCTAATTATTTACAAAAAAAATTTTATGAGTTTTCCATAAAATTTGTCATATTAGAAGAAATTTGGCAACTTTCAAAAGTCCATAAGACGTTTTTGCTAAGCATAACAGTAAAGAGTTGGGCAACTGGATCTACGATGGCGCAGCTGCGCAGGCGCAGAACCGGAAACCCACCTCGACCCGGTGCCCCCTACGCTATCTATCGGTCGAGCCATCGCACCAAAGGGCACCAGCGCCCAGCACACGCCACCGTCTTACCGCTGACCACGTTGCTCAGTCGTGAAGATTAATCCGCAATTTTCTCATAAAAATGTTAAGGTAATTAGATTTTAATAAAAAAAAAATAAAAAATAATAATGATGAAGGCTAGATTTACTGATATTTATCTAGTTTGGTTTAATTTACGAGAATTCTTATCTTGGTCACACTTCAACCAATTTTTACCGAGTTTTATCTGAGCCAAGTTCGAGTTTGAGCTGAGGGCTTGAAAAAACCAGGGAATGAACAACTCTCTAGGTAATTGATTCTACGCCTGCTAGAAAGGTGTACGTTCCAAAAACTCATGAACTCTGGCTTTCGTTGATTACGCAGGACGCTAGGGCTCATGAGTATGTGCACTTACGCCTTTTAGCAGGCATCGATTCAGATAGAGAATCTGTCCAGAATTTGGTGCCAAAAACCGGCGATTTCTCTCCTCCACGCACCGAAATCGATTAAATACTTTTAAAAATGATGGTCTGTTTTGTATCAACTTGAAATCAGTAAGAAACAGGCATTTATGAAAAAACTTTGATTACAGGGACTGAACTTTAACTCATATTGGATACCAAAGTTTTTTGGTTCAGGTTAATAAAGTTTCGGTCAAAGAAACCGCATTTCTATCAACTGAACCGAAGTTTGGTTTCTGTGACCAAAACTTCGGTTTACGAAACCGAAAAACTTCGGTGTTAGGTTCCGAATTTTTTTTTCCGTGAGGGATGAAGAAATTGAAAATTCTATTCACCAAAAGTTTGAGTTAGATCATCAAAATTGTAACACTTTCTAATCAAGTTTTACGAATTCTGACGATGATTTATTCAATAAAATGGAGGTGGTGGAAAGAAAATTTCATGGAGGTCCGGCAGCGGTGGAAAAAGATAGTCGGATCAGCTGAGCGCGGCTGCGCGCCAAAACGTGATGTATTCATTTGGCCGGCCTCGAACCTGTTTTACGGCGTGTAACGAGAGTTGTTACACGTTTAATCGAAAAATCGGGGCCTCATCAAAGTGACCGGTCCCAGGATGGACTATCGGTCACGAGAACGGTGTCCGTAATCTGCCCGTTCCGTTTTATTTTTCGATCCAAACGATGGAAACCTCCGCTTGCTCCCTCTTTTGTTTGGAATCATTTACATTAGCAATATCGATAAAAAGGGAGGGCGTGGACTCGATCGACGTGAAACGATCGACATCGACTGGATCGACAAGATTCGATCAATTTTACGGAGCGATTCACGGGTTTGTCTATCTGTTTACGGAATTGTTGATGAATTCAAGGGGATGTCGATTGCATCTCGGATTCGTCAATCGATTTCTGGGTTTGTCGATCGATTCATCGTTGTTGATCGAATAGGTGTCGATTGAACCGCGTCGATCGGTTCATTCGGTTGTTTTTACTTGCAGGGCCGTATTTACCAGCTTGCCGCCCATGGGCCGTCTTTATTTTCCCGTCTCCCTCTCATCCGTTTGAAACATCAATAAAAACCATCAAGTGAACATGTCGGAGGGGGAGGGGTGCATAAGACGCGTTTACTTGTGTTGTACACATTTTTTGCGAAAGCCCTGTCAACACCACTTGCAAAAGTTCACGAAACTTTTCGCAAAAGTTAAATTCCATAAACCTACCTGTATGTAGACAAGGCATTCTATCTATAAGGAATGAACAAATAAATTATACAAGAACAAACATAAATGTGGTGTAATAATTTTAACTTTCCCCGCCGCGCCGCGCTGACCGCACTGTGTTTGGCGCAACGCGTGAAGTATTCCTACAGACTTGTAGGCGCTATGCGCTTCACGCCAAACGCTGCTGAACACACTGTGTTTGACGCATTGCGTTGCGTGAAGTATTCATGCAGTCCTGTAGGCACTAAAATGTGTTACATGCCGACTGTCGCGCCGAGGGCTTCTCCTTTTCATCTCAAGTTCTTGTCATAATTGCTCTCTGCGCCGCGCCGTTCCAGGCCAAATTGCGTGTTTGGTTTCTCTCTTAACGCGACTAATTATAGGTGCTGTCTCTTGTATCACCGAAAGACGACAAAATTAGAAATTACTGTACTTTTACTCTCAGGAAATGAGAGATTTTGTCGCATTTTCTCTTTTGTAATTTCTTTTCTGAATCCGATTTTTTTTTACCTACATTTAATAAAATTGCAAAACTTGCCACCATATGGGCCACAGCTCATGTGGCCACCCCCTGTTTACTTGTAGCTCGAATTTACATCTCTCATAAAAGGTCTCTTGTAATATAAGTCGTCAACTCAACAAACTCGCCAACATTAATGACTACAATCAACGTCATCTCAACATTACCGACGGATGCATCATCATGAAGTCAGCAACAATGGCTCAAGGGAGGAGTTACCTACGCTGTGAGACGGTGTGCCTCTAAATTTAATCAAATTCCATGAAAAGGTGGGACCGAAGCCGTTATCAGGGCTCATTAGCAATGCAACAGACTCTGATAATAACTTTGGCAACAGTGGAACCACTGCAGCTCGGCTGACCCACTCTTGTCACTCGGATTCCTCGATTAATTAAATTAACATTGAACTCAAATTAGAGTCATTTCCTGAATCCTGAATTCTGTATCATCTGGGTCAGCCGGAATACCATTGCGTCTGGTAAACTGAATGGTCACAAAGTAGGAGTTGAGTCAGTGTATAACTAAATTAAGTTTCCTTGTTTTCCCGGTACCCGGAAGGCTTAACTGGAAAAAAAGTGTAAGATTTGGATAAGTGATAGCCGGATTATCTTTTTATAAAACACTAACTTATCAAACCCTTAATATATACCTCTATTCTTGCTTTTCCTTCTTCTATGTTTTTTTGTGCCTCCTCTAAAGCGTCAAAGTAATTTTGAACTTAGTACACAAAATCATGTTGTCTTCTTACAAAAAAGTTGTGTTAATTATATTTTTCAAGACTTAATTTCCTGGAAGATTTGTAAGCTAATCAAATAATGTCTCTTTTTGTTACAGGTGAGTTTTGGCATTCGAGCATTTTGTTTTAATTCAGCTAATATCAATGACATCCTTGATGGTGAGCTGCTGCTATTATTTTATCGAAGAATTTACGAATGAGAAAAATTATTTCGCTATCGATAAATTGTGAAATATTTGTGCTATTTTTAACTATCAACTGCTACTTGTATAAGCTCTCTGAGGAGCTGTGGCAGTTTCTTTTCCGAAGAAATAGAAAAATTACCCGGCGACTTTAACGAAAGGGTATGAATGTAGTCATACGACAAATAAATTCCTATTCGGCTGAATAGTCGCTTTCCAATTGATGAGTTGCGTGGCTTAAAATTTTATTTTGATGGCAAAATCTTGTAGATTTTAAAAAATCTTAACTCCCATAACTCTCAAAACATCTTATACACCTGTCCGGTTTGTAAACCTAATCTTCGAGGAGGCTGGGTTTTGAAAACTTAAACTGTGTTAGCTACAACTATATGTACACATTATTTTCTCCTCTTTCGTGTATTCGATGTGCCCGTCGATCTGAAGGTTCAATAAAACATGGAAGGAAATCCAACAACAAATATAACTAGGCCGAATCTGGCTTAATCCGGTAAATTAATAAAGTCCAATATCGAGAAAATTGAGGTACATTTCAACAGACTTTTAGGAGAGAATCCTCTCGGGTGCTTTATTTTTCCATCGAATGTTCCTCATGCTTTAAGCTAGGAGGAAAATCCGAGTCGTGTCTTTTTCAGCCTTTTTCATGGAACCCGGGTCAATGGGTTACTCCCAAGCCTTTGCTGAAGGTCGTGGTAGGTGCTTTGGTTCCGTGTCCTTGGCACACTTAATTGCGATACGGGGCCTCTGGAAAATCTGGTTTGCGGTTCGGGCTCTGGGGCGTCGGAATGGGGGTTACTAGTGACTCCCGTAATGATGCATTAATGCCGTAAGAGAAGAAGCCGGATCGGACATTTAGCGCGTTAGCCTCATGACTCCCCTCAGACGTCCATTCGCGTTGAACAGAGTTGCCAAGTTGGGTGCCTATTTCTCACGGCGCGAAATTACTTCCTCCAGGAGCAAAACCATACATAATTTATAGGTCATTTGCGATACCTTTAGAATCGTGTTTTGATTACTTCAGATTAAAGACAAGGAAGGAATAATAAGAACCGTCTAAACATCAAATTTTCAGATTCAATATTAAAACAGGTATCGCCTTTAAAATACAACAAGGCGGATCGTATAAGACGTCATCCACCGCGGGAGTACATACCATGGTTTCGTCAACCTTGGTTTCATCCGTGTTTTAAGTCTAGAAATCTGTAAAAAGAAGTGTATCACTAATTGCTAATTCCGATGTACAGGAAACCATAGTATCCACTACCTCCTTGGATGACGTCATACACAGTATTTTCGAAGGATGATATCTTCTTTGATGTCAGACGTAAAAATTAGGTTTGTATGGATATCATTGATTTTGTGGTAATCTAAGAGCTCAATGAAACGTAATTCTGTGACCACGCAACTGACTCATTTAACAGTCATTTCTTATAAAAATCACGAAAAATAGCGGAAATTTTTCAGGCATAGGGAATCTCCCTTTTGCCACACAACTGGTGAGAGCCCATATACAAAATTTGCAAATTCAAAACACCGTTCTGACAAACAACCTCTACATTCAGATTCCTTTTGAACCACGTGAATGTCACCATCTCAATACGATCTGCGACACTCTTGTGACCTATTTCACGACGCGGGTCCCCGGAAGATGGATCCTGGCGGAGGATCCGAGCTTGCGGTGCATGACGTCGGACGTCGGACGTCGGACGTTGGGCGTAAATAGTGCGTGAACTGAATTCGGTGCCGGTTTCAGCCCCGTCGAGCCGGTTCCCGGTTCCGCGCTGCTCCAGCCGCCGCACACTGGATCGATTCAATAGGAGAGGACGGACACAATTTGGAAACTTTAAAAGCTCATAACTCCGTTCATACAAAACTTTGAGGTTTTAAAAGTGGCTCCATTGGTTTCCTCGTGAAATTTTCTTTCAAACGCACCCCTTAAAATTTTGAATGTGACGAAATAAACATCAAAAATTGCAGTTTTAATCCAAAAATTCATGTCCAACCTTTGTAATTGATTCGATCCACTGTGCGGCGACGGCGAGTGGCCACTCGTTATACGATAGGCTACTCAGTACTCTGCCGTCCTAAGAATAAACGCTGTATGTACATTCGTGCGTTGCCGTATCTCTGCCATTAAAATACGGATTGATGTTATTGTGTGAAGAAAGGGTTTTGAAAAGCTCTGAATGAGCATTTAAGTGTGGCGAAATTTCCCTCGTGGAAGACAATAATGTTATTTTCAACTATATTCCCGGCTGATTTTGGTGCCAGCCAGCATCTTGATTGCACTAGTCAGACTTATGGTTGAGATACGAGATAGCCAGAAATGTGGCGAATTATTCGCATTCTTGGCTGACGCCAAAACTAGCCAGGAATATTGTTGAAATTATAATAAAGCACGCACTGGAAAATTCTAAAGTTCAGACTCTTGAAAAATTTGACAAAAAAAATTCTCTTGATTCAATCGGATTTATGCTAAAATTGAGAGTCAAGCCTCATAATTTAAATGGATTTCCATTTGATTCGAGAAAAAATCCGATCGAATCGGGAGTATCTTTTCTATTCAAAGAGCCTCCCAAAAAAGAGGCTGATTTTGGCCCCTTTTTAGGTATTCGATTCGACCATCGGACCAAGGTTTAAATGGAAGCTTATATCAACAGAAAACTCAGGAAAAAATTTCAAGATGAGTATAGGAACCGTTTTCGAGTTACCGGGGGGCAAAGGGGTCACAATCCGGCCTAATTTTTTGCTGTTTTCTTGTAGAATTGATGTATCGGCGGGGTTCTTATCGTTGTTTATGCATGTGTAGCACATGGATTCCTACGTGTTTTTACTCGTAGAATCGATTTTTAACGTTGCCGAATCGATAAACTGATCAGTTAAATCGATTTTGAACGATTTTTCATGGAAAATCGATGATTTTTCAGGATCGAAATGGTTTATTTTCAATTCATGAATGAATATTTATTGCACCTGAATAGACTGAAGCACACGTAGCCCTATGTATTTTGACACGGAGAATTGATTTTTAACGTTGACGAGTCGATTTATCTATCTTTTGTATCGAATTTTTGCGATTTTTTACGGAAAATCGATGACTTTTCGGCATTAAAATCGGGTTTGCTCCATCCGAGAGCGAAGATATGTACCCAACATGATTGGAGCACATCGACTCTTACATATTTTTATACGTGGAATCGATCAATAACCTCGATGAGTCGATATAGCGATCGATTGTATTGAATTTTTGCGGAAAATCGATGGTTTATCGGGATTGAGATCGGTGTCTCTCCATCCAAGATCGGAGAAATGTACCCTTCATGATTGGAGCACTTCAGTTCTTACGTAGGTATTTCTACACGTAGAATCAATTTTAAACGTCGACGAGTCGATATATCGATCTGACATACACAACTCTTGCGATTTTTTACGGATATTCGATGGTTCTTTTGGAT
>NW_017547098.1:2795204-2961295 GCF_001854935.1 Bemisia tabaci
AAATAATCATGTTGTATTTAAAAAAAAAAAAAAAAAAACTTGTATTGATTGTATTTTTCATGGCTTAATTTCCTGGACGATTTATAAGCTAATCAAATAATGTCTCTTTCTGTTACAGGTAAGTTTTGGCATTCGAGCATTTTGTTTTATTTCAGCTGATATCACTGACATTCTTGGCGGTAAGCTGCTTCTATTACTTTATCGAAGAATTTACGAATGAGAAAAATTATTTCGGCATCGATAAAATGTGAAATATTTGTGCTATTATTAACTATTAACTTCTACTTGTGTCAGCTCTCTGAGGAGCTGTGGTAGTTTCTTTTCCGAAGAAATAGAAAAATCACCTGGAGACTTTAACGAAAGGGTATGAAAGTAGTCATACAATAATTAAATTCCTATTCGGCTGAATAGTCACTTTTCAATTGATGAGTTGCGTGGCTTAAAATTTTATTTTGATGGCTAAATCTTGTAGATTTTAAAAAATCTTAACTCTCATGACTCTTAAAACATCTTATATACCTGTCCAGTTTGTAAACCTAATCTTCGAGGAGGCTGGCTTTCGAAAACTTAAACTGTGTTAGCTATAACTATATATATTTTATTTTCTCCTCTTTCGTGTATTCGATGTGCCTGTCGATCTGAAGGTTCAATAAAACATGGAAGGAAATCCAGCAACAAATATAACGAAGCCGATTCTGGCTTAATTCGGTAAATTAATAAAGTCCAATATCGGAAAATTGAGATACTTTTCAACAGACTTTTAGGAGAAAATCCTCTCGGGTGCTTTATTTTTCCATCGAATGTTCCTCATGCTTTAAGGAGGAAAATCCGAGTTGTGTTTTTTTCAGCTTTTTTCATGGAACCCGGGTGAATGGGTTTATTTTCAAGCCTTTGCTTTAAGGTCGTGGTAGGAGCTTTGGTTCCGTGTCCTTGGCATACTTGCGATACGGGGCCTCTGGAAAATCTGGTTTGCGGTTCGGGCTCTGGGGCGTCGGAATGGGGGTTACTAGTGACTCCCGTTCGTAATGATGCATTAATGCCGTAAGAGAAGAAGCCGGATCGGGCATTTAGCGCGTTAGCCTCATGACTCCCCAGAGCCGTCCATTCGCGTTGAACAGAGTTGCCAAGTTGGGTGCTTATTTCTCACGGCGCGAAATTACTCCCAAAGAATACGTACTTTATGAATCATTTGCGTTATACTCAGAATCATGTATCGATTACTTCAGATCAAAGACGAAAAAAGAATAATAAGAACCGTCTAATTACCAAATTTTCAGATTCAATATTGAAAGAAGTAGGCATCGCCCTTAAAATAAAACACGGCGTATCGTATGACGTCATCCACCGCAGTAGTGCATCATGGTTTTGTCGACCTTGGTTTTATCCGCGTTTCAAGGCTAGGAATCTGTAAAAATAAGTGTATCACTAATCGATGAATCCAAGGCGGAGGATACCATAGTATCCACTACCACGTTGGATGACTTCATACATGGTACTCTCGAAGGATGATATCTTCGTTGACATCAGACGTGAAAACTGGGTTCTTGGATGGATGTCATTTTTTTTTCCTAGCGTAAGAGCTTAAACCATGAAACGCGATTCTGTGACTAGTACAACTGACCAATTGAAAGTCAAGTTTAAGTTAACTGTCATTTATTATAAATCACGAACAATAATGGAAATTTTTCCAGTCATGGAGATCTCCCTTTCGCTACAAAACTTGTGGAAACCCATATATCTCAAAATATACACATTAAAAACATCGCTCTGGCAAACAACCTCTACATTCAGATTCCTTTAAGTCAAAGGTCATTTCTTATAAATCACGGAAAACAACGGAAATTGTTCCAGTCATGGGGGATCTCCCTTTTGCTACACAACTGGTGAAAACCCATGTATCCCAAAATTTACACATTAAAAACATCGCTCTGGCAAATAACTTCTACATTCAGATTCCTTTTGAACCGCGTGAATGTCACCATCTCAATACGAATCTACGACACTCCTGTGACCCATTTTACGACGCGGGTCCCCGGAAGATGGATCCTGGCGGAGGATCCGAGCTTGCGGTGCATGACGTCGGACGTCGGACGTCGGACGTTGGGCGTAAATAGTGCGTGAACTGAATTCGGTGCCGGTTTCAGCCCCGTCGAGCCGGTTCCCGGTTCCGCGCGGCTCCGGCCGCCGCACACTGGATCGAGTCAATAGGAGAGGACGGACACAATTTGGAAACTTTAAAAGCCCATTACTCCGTTTATACAAAAATTTGAAATTCTAAAAGTTGTTCCATTGGTTTCCTCATAAAATGTTTAACTTGAAGCACCCCTTAAAATTTAAAGTGTGACGAAATAAACATCAAAAATTGCAGTTATAGTAAAAAACTTCATGTCCAAGCATGTAATTGATTCGGTCAACTGTGCGGCGACGGCGAGTAGCCACTGGTTATACGATAGGCTACTCAGTACTATGCCGTCCTAAGGATAAACGCTGTATGTACATTCGTTCGTTGCCGAACCTCTGCCATTAAAATACGGATTGATGTTCTTGTGTGAAGAAAGGTTTTTGAAAAAGCTCTGAACGAGAAGACAATAATGACATTTTCAACTGTATTCCCGGCTAATTTTGGTGCCAGCCAGAAGTTTGGTCACAATAATCAGATGTATGGTTAAGACAGCTAGAAATCGTCCCGTCGTCGCTAGTTCCGCACGAAAGAACGCGTCACTCTTTTTCAACGTTGCAACGTCGGCTCAAACAATTCGATTTTTTACAAGAATGTATCGCGGCCTGTTTTGTCCAACATTTTCCCGAGTTGTGCGTGAGATCAGAAGAAAAGTCAGCGGAATTTTCCGTAGATATACCTAAGATTTCCCTCGTAAAAATGCAATTTGCGAGGGTAAATTTAACAACATTGAAACGTGTCTTCGTGAAAGAAAAGCCGAATTTTGGCTGAATCATCCACATTCTTGGCTGACGCCAAAAGTAGCCAAGGATATTCTTGAAATAATAATGATTTTTTCTTGTCGGTAAAATATGCATTTTTGTTATAGGAAAACTACGAATAATTTGCCTGAAATTGTCAAGCACACCGGATTGAATTGCACAAAAATTTCTAAAGATATACTTTTATGAGCAAAATTAAACATTTTTTTTTCTTTCCATCTCCAGACGCAATGCGAATACGATCTTCTGAGGACTTTATAAAGAACGAATCCCCAACTTCTCCGAAAAATTCATTATTTTAAAAAAAACAATTCGTACTTTACCTGAGATATTTGACTACGTTGGTGTGTACCTGCGTTGTTTTTCTGCCAGTGCGGCAGCTCCGCGCCAGAGCGTTTAAGCGTTACTGGGGCACCGCGACTTGTCAGTCTGTGTTCACTGCTTACTGCTGCCACATTCAGATCAGACCGCGTAAGCTCAATGGAGACCTTATATTAGTTACGCTGTTATTACTCACGAGTCAGTCTGCTCCTTCGTTTATTAATAACGGTAAACTCGGGGGCACGAGGCGACGAAGACCGCGGCAGGTTTTGCGCATGCGCGTCTCCCCGGCTTCTGAACCCCCTCACCCTCCAACCGCCCCTCGAAGCCCCCACCGCACCCCCTCGTCAAGCAATAACATTGTCGTGACGAGCAAAACGGGTCTCAACCGTTGCAGGAATGACAATGACAGTTGGATTACATTTTACCTTAAGAAACGCGTATTTGTTGCTTATTTTGGAAACAACGCATGTGTAATTGATTTCCCTATAGGCAGACTTCTTCGAGGTTAGATTTCCGATTTTTTTTTTTTTTTTTTTTTTTTTTTTTTTTTTTTTTTTTACAATTATTAGTATTATGAATTAACATGCAAATCGATGCCACGAAAGAGGAAGAAATAATATAGGTACAGTCAACACAATATAAGTTTTGAAAATCCTTCACCTCTTCTGAGATTAGGAGGAGAAAGTGGACGGTTGTAAGATATTGTAAGCTCTATTACAGTTATTAGATGTTTAAAAATCAATAAAACAACTAGAATCATCAGCCACCTAAGTACAATCTCACGCCGCGCACATAATCAATCGGAAAATAAGCATTCAGCCGATCGTGGAGGGAAATATTTCTTTTTGACTACATTCTTACCCTTTCGTTAAAGTCTCCAAGTGATCTTTTTTTTTTTCTTTTTTATTTCCTCGAAAAAAATGCGCTTCAGTAATAAGTTGGCACTTACTCATTTCTCGCGAAGTCGTTTTATGTCACTACCCTTTCATCGGGAATTTTCTTGTCCCTCATATGTAGGAGGGTCTCAATCAAGCGTTCCGTTCTGCAACCTTTCTTCCGTCATTCTGTTTACATGATAATACCAGATATATGATCAAGACGTCGAATAAGATGCCATTTTCAACTTCCATGATCTAACTCACTCCACGAACAATCCCGCCCATCTGCAAACTGACGATTTTGCAGAACGAAGAGAAAACTTCGTCATTTTTTTAATTTAAAGGTTAGATTTGCATTTTTTCCATACCTTACAGCGTCATTGAAGCGCTTCCCTATAGAATTGGAAAACAACTAAAATTACCAGGCCGCGTAATTTTTACTGTAGAATACGGCAGGCTTTGCCGAGAGCGAGAGTTAGCGGCTTGCTAACTCTTTTTTGCCAAAATTTCTGTTAGGCGGATTTGTCTTTTGTTGCGGGCGCTATCCCTTCCAGAAATTCTTGCTGACCTCCTCCAGGAATCCATCTGCTTTACTCTCAACATAGCCCGTGGCCATGATTTCCAGCTGCAGAACTTCACTCGCAAACGTTAAAACACTTAAAATACGTCCACTGCAGCGTTGAAAACTCTCCTCTCGTCAAAATGCGTTACGTAATCTCCTTTGTGGTGAAATACATTGTATGCAGAATTTTTGAGGAATTCCTGCGGAATTACGACACTTTGCCTCCAACATCTCAGTAATTTATATGCGACAAAAAATGCCATACCCTCGACCGGTTGAAAGAGCATTTCAGAGTAACGATAACGAAGTTGGTGCGCGTCATTTTGTAATCCTCATTCCAGTCCTAAGTCCTCACCCGCGTGCTTCTCTCCAAAGCAAAAGCTCGCACACTTTCGATCTTCAGTTTTATAACGCTAATTTGTTTATGTGTTTTTAATCCCTGTCGGAGGTGACCTACTTAGCCCTCTTTCCGTCCCGTCTCCGTTTCGACCGCAAATGCTCCGCAGCTGGAGTTGCGTAAAAGCTCATTTCACATTCACGCGTATCCTTTTCCGCGGAGTAAGTGAGCTGTTCGGTGCATTTGGAATTCCGGTTATTTAGGCCGTATTCGCGGAACCCTGCAGCTACACCGACGAGAGATAAAATGAGCATTGTGAAAAAGCAAGCTTTGTGGTCGTCCTATTTTTCTAGGACTGTTGATGACCACACGTCAATATGGGCAGCGTTTAGCAGGAAGGAGCCAAGCCACATCCGCTTCTGCCAAATTCAACCGAGCGATTCAATTTTAAAAGAGGATTTTCTTTCACAAGAGAGGTTTTACGCGCACCAAGAAAAAAGGTCGCTTGGATCTAGAGTCCAGACTCTTAAAAACATTGACCAGAAAAAATACTCTTGATTCAATCTAACTTTTTCTTGAATCGAAGAGGCGAGCTTCTTGATTTAGGCGGATTTCCTTTTGATTCAAGCAAAAAGTCTGAATCAAGATTATTTTTTCTTGCCAATGTTTTTAAGAGTTTGGACTCTAGATTCAAACTACTTTTTTTCCCAGTGCGGATTTTCTTGTAATTTTTGGGGAATTTGCTTCACACTAGACAAAAAATTCATTGAAATTTGCTGAAAAATCGACACAACCGTTTTCATGTAACAAATTAAATTTCCGACTTTTTGACAATAGTTGATGAGACTTGGTTCCTTTCTCCTTAACGCGGCCTATATATGCTTGAACACAACCATTCCAGTACATAGTCCACATAACCATTACCAATCCAGTTATAATATCGAATACAAACAGTAAACTAGGTGCTTCGTCAAAAAGTCGTTTCCAAAACGAAATAATTTAGTCCCACTTTAAGGTTACAAAATTGATATGAACAAATTAATTTTTTAAAGGAGTACAACTGCGCAATTCCTATGAGAAATTTGTTGGTTTTCGCGTGTAATCAAAAGAAAAATCAGTGAGATGTCCAGTGTTTATAAGCTTTTCCGTGTTGAAATAAAAAAATGAAGGAACTTCCCTCTACAACTTTGGTTCCGCAGTATAAAAATACTGTTCACAATTACAGTCGTTTGTACCAGCAATAATTTTGAAAAGTCCATTGTCACCCCATTCAGGATTCCAGGAGTTGGCACACAACCAGTAGCCGATGCCATTTTCTGTTCCGTAACCGAGCACTCTTACAACGTGCCCTCCTATATGCGCGCCAGTCACATGCTTGTATACCCCTGTAAAGAATCAACCAGGAAATTCATTTGAATTATTGTGTCTTAAATCTTCTAACTTTTGAATCATTAGGAAAAATAAAGAAAACTAGTCTCTGCTTTTTTCGTGGATACATCATGAAAAATCGACATTAACAGGGACAACCTAAGACAACACTTTCAGTTTTCAATGTATTAAATGCATTACTACGAAGTCATACGCGAATCTTGTACGCAAATAAAGCGATAAAAAATTGAAGTCCCTAGCCTAGCCGCATACATATACCTAAATTTTTCAAAACTTCATCACGGCATTGCATAACTTCGCAAAACTTCGTTAATTTTATCGAGAATCTACCATTAAACTTTGTTCTGTTTCATATAATACCCTGTTATCAACTTCCGAAACCAAAGTCTGTATTGACTGAAGTGTTACTCATTTTTTTGCAAAGATTTGTCCGTATATCGTCTGGTTTTGTTTTTTATTCTCTGTAAAGAAAATTTGCTCTCTGCAATTCATAAAAATATTGAACGATGAATACCTGATTTATAGAGATAGAAGTCCTCGTATATTTGGAAACTCATCGTACATGGACCGATTTCGCTTAGCTCCTTTTTGGCATCGCCAATCTTCACGTGATAAACGCGTTTACCTTAAGACAAATACTAAATTTAGAAAATTCCATGATACAAATATTTTTGATGTAGAAACGAATTTTAAAATAACAATGCATTTATTAGCTTGTTTTTCGGCCCCGCACATCCTTCCTCTGAGAATGGGTATTCGTGAGCGAGTAAAGTCTACCTATAACTCTTAACCAGCCCTCACGGTATGACAAAAGTTTTCATTGAAATTTTGGATAACTTGCTACAAAACACCAAACAAACCCCCTCTAAAGGTCATCCACAATAATATATGTATTATTACATATTGTCTTATTATAATAGCATCAGACTTGTTACTTATTATTGATATGAACTATTTCCTTTTTTAGCTCTCTATTTAGTAAAAATCCAAAAACTAGCTTTAAGACTCATCAATCTGTACAATCATCCCAACCATAGAAGCTGAAGAACAAGCATTTTCAAACATATTTGGTTTCATACGTTCCTAAACTTCCCATCGCTCTAATTTACTCACCAAAGTGTCTGTCCTTGTTTAGCGGAGTTTTGTAGCTCTTATTGGGGCACTCCTTTACGCAGGTTGGCACCACTGTTTCGTTGTAACTACGACAATTCGGAAATTTTCCCTTATCGCCCATGTGGTGAGAGCAACCCTTTATCTCGTACGGCATGCACCCCTGAAAAGTTTTAAATTTTACTGAACTTTTGCATGATGGAAAATAAGGAAGGATATTATCAACGGCGCCAAATTCGGTAGACGTCCTAATCAATGTTCCACAATAAATCCATTCACGATTGAAAATTACAAGAATTTCAGGAATCGATGTTTTAATTCGGACCTAAAATTACACGAATGTATCCCCAACTATCATTTACACTATATTTTGCGATTCGGAACCACAATTTCTGGTTCAGTCTAGAAGCATCGTATGTACCATTAGTTTTCCCATGTACATGAGTGTTTTTACAGGTGAACCAGAAATTGTAGTTCCAAATTGCAAAATTAAGTCCACTTGTAAGTGGGGGATGGAAGTTAATGTGGTAAAGACGGAGAAGTTGGTTATCGGTGGTGATCAGCAAAGCTAGAATTGTATTTAGCAAATGGATGGTTTTTATACAAGGATTAAAAATAAACATACGGTACGCAATAAAACAAAAGAATATGAACTATGCGAAACGATACTCCGGGTATCGGAACTTGGCTGATTTAAAAACGCCTTCAATTGCGGCGTGATACCTCACGCATTCCGGAGAGTTCAAATAGTTGTATCATTGCGCCTTAGGAATGCGACGGAAGATTAAAATGGAAATAGGCCCCGTGCACGCTGGGCTTGTCGATTTCCTTTGACATTTTAGCAGTCGTGAATGCATAGCTAAATTGCGCTCCAGCTAGAATTGTATTTAGCAAATGGGTGGTTTTTATACGAGGATTAAAAATAAACAAGTGGTACGGAATATATCAAGAGAATATGAACTATGCAAAACGATAACCCGGGTATCGGAACTTGGCTGATTCGAAAACGCCTTCAATTGCGGCGTGATACCTCACGCATTCCGGAGAGTTCAAATAGTTGTATCATTGCGCCTTAGGAATGCGACGGAAGATCAAAATTGAAATCGCCTTCATGGCCTTCAAAATTGCTAAATCAGCAATTTCATTTTTTCTGTGTTCTCTAATATTGATAATTGTATCACCGAGGTCTTTTCCTCACCTGATTAGAGCCAAACTCTCCGCCCGTGGGTATTCCTTTCTTCACGTAGTATTCGAAAGCTTTATCGGGGCGGCCACCGTCGCAACCGGCACCGCATTTTTCACCTCCCACACAACAGGATGCGATGTCCCACGACGAAATCCAGTCCTTCCAGGCGCCCTTGCTCGCGATACAGATCTTATCTGTGACGACAGAGGCCACGGCTACAGCCTAAGCACAGCCCAAAATCAATGGATTAGCTCCTGTCAACTCACCGACATGTTTCGCGTCCGAGCCATTTTAAGAAGCCGTGGTGGTTTTTAAAAGTTCACAAATCTGTTTTTCCTCCATTTATTTGCATTAAAAATGTCGATTTTAGGCAGGCAACCTCACCTAAAATCGATTAACCTCACTTAAGGCTCATGCGGAAATTGAGATTAGCTTTTAAGGTGATTCGATGGACGCCATATTTTGTGTTAGAACGGCATGCGATATATCGCATCAATTGGTTCCATTTTTTCAGCTGCTCGTCATTTTTCTCCAATTTTGAGATCGCAATTCTGTTGTCAGGAGACTAAAGCACTCACTTACCAATTTTAACAAAGAAATTCAACGTAATAAAGGTGTGGTTTTTTTTTAGAGAGAAAATATCGCATTCGAGTGCAGTTTTGATATCAGTATCGAATGCGATGTTTTCTCTCTAAAAACACCACGCCTTTATTACGTTGAATTTCTTTGTTAAAATTGGCAAGTGAGTGCTTTAGTCTCCTGACAACAGAATTGCGATCTCAAAATTGGAGAAAAATGACGAGTAGCTGAGAAATGGAACCAATTGATGCGATATATCGCACGTCGCTCCGACACAAAATATGGCGTCCATCGAATCACCTTAAGTTATAAAAGCGACGGAATGTAAGTGGTCGTAGACTCCTAGAAAATAAGTAAAAGAAGCGAAAGCCAAAAAATCCTCAAAAGAAGTTACAACCGTGATGCATACCCAACAACTACCGCAGCTCCCCTGATCGTAGATGTGGGCAACACTCGGGCAGTTGGTCCACTTCTTCCTTGCGTCAAACTCAGCAGGCGGATCAGCGCTAGTGTAGGTTGTAACCTCGGACCCATCTTCATGGGTATCCAAAAGAAGTTTTTCCTCTGATATCCAGGCTGAGGCAAGTCGCCTTAGGTAGTCCGAAGGCGTGTCATCATGAAAGTTTTTCCCTGCCTATGAAATGAAGACAGAAAATATTGAATCCTCTCTCTACCATTTATTTCAAATAATTATGACGTATGCAAAACGAGCTATAAAATTCAGACACTGTTCGTAAAATTTATTTTGATCCTCTCGCAGGTATTACCACTCTTGATTAGCCTACATTGTCTCATCAAAATACTGAGGGCAAAAGGATCAGCAGCGTGATTCTTGAAATTTTGTGTTTATCGACCGGTTGAATAAATATGGAAGAAAATGGAGTCATGCAATTGGTCGTTGCTCGGAATCGTGCGCCTTGTCGTCATGTCGCACAATGAATCGAGTCAATGGGAGGAGTCGGACAAAATTAGGAACCTATAAAAGCTCATAATTCCGTTTATACAAGACTTTGAGGTTAAAAAAGTGGTTCCATTGGTTTCCTTGTAAAATTTTCTTCAAGATGCACCCCGTATAATTTAAAATATGACGAATTAATCATCAAAATTTGCAGTTTTAGGTAAAAATACCACGTCTGACCTCTGTAATTGCGTGTGTGTTAGTGTATCGTGCCGATAAAGGATGAATCTGAGAAGGAAGGGATTTGAAAAGATGGATAAAGTATCGGCAACTCAAGAGGTGCCTTTAGCTTCTTGTTGATTTGATTACACCCTTTATCGGTACAATAAGTCGCACAACTCAAAGCATTGGCCAATCGTATGAATCCACTCTCTTTAGTCTTATTGTCTTATCCGGTCCATACACAAAAATATTTCAACAGTCAGGCTACAGGACAAGTGCAAACTCCCAATCAGATCGGTGAAGTAAATTTTGTGTTAATTTTTTGGCAAAAAAAATCGAGTTCGAAAGTTCTTTAGTGATTTCGAGACGTGAATGAATCGTCTAGTTAAATAATCACAGCGGTCCGCCATCTACCAATGTCCCTTTTACTTAAAAAAAAATTTGCTATGTTCGATCAAGGAAAATTTTAGTACCCGTTCATATACATCGTCATTACCTTCCACGACGACTGAACCTGGTTGATATATTCGATCATTTGGTCTTGATTTTTAAGACTGAAAGTTTTGGAGTTGTCTGGAATAATTTCCCTCGCTGATACGGGAAGTAGAGCGAGCGCCTCTGATAAGAGAACGGCTTTCCATAAATGCCGAAGATGATTGCCAGGATTCAAAACTGCATAATTTTCACTACAAAACAGAAATGTTTCGATTGTTACCTCAAATAATTGATTTTGTTTTTTAACTGTAGCCAGTTTCAATAAATGAATGAAAATCCACAAAAATTATTTGTAAACATTGATTTTCTACCACGGGCGCATAACGTGTAACGTATTTTCGAGGTCTGTGGATCACATAATTTGATATTTTGTAAACAGACAAACTCGCTGCAAATAATCTCCATGAGTGGCTAATATGGCCGATTGTAAGTCTCATTGGAATTGTTCACAGATGAAAAGGGGCATGAGAGTTTCGGTTTTGGATGGATCGTGTGAAATCGTGGGATAGATACTCTTTGTTGGTATTAGTGGCGGTTTTGCACGTTGGCAACACTGTTTTTCCACCATTTAAATCCATTAAAAATATCGATTTCAGGTGAGATAAGGTCTCTCGCCAGGAATCGATTATTTTACCTACATTTAAATGGAGGAATTACAGTGATACTAGATTTCAAGAATCGTCATTGGCTGGTTTGATGTTTATGCTTGATTCTCGATGAATTTTTTGAATCTTAACATATACTTTCCCCTTTCCGGTCGTCTGCTTTCATCGATAACGTATATCGAACGTTTGAAGATACATCCGAATTTTGCATGATTATCTTTTTGATAAGTGGGACTATTTAAGCTACATATTATATGGTACAATTGGTACACTATATGAATGAGACTTACCGTGGAGCAATTTTTTTGAGAAACGTTTTCCCCCTTTCCTGAAAAATAACGAACAAAATTCGAGCACACAACCAGAACTTCAATGGAGCCTGTGTAAAATCAATCATTCTTATCAATATTAGTGATTTTCCAGTGGGTTTTCAAAACTACAAGCTCGCACTCAAGCCTCGGAGGGTTGCAACCATTTTTCAAATTCACTAAAAGGCTCTCTTCGTATGCCAGAGAAAGAATTTGAGAAAGAAAGAGTCCTTCGCATGACAATGATAGGTGACCTTGCACTTGAACAAAGAAAGCTGAAAATTTGAAATGGTGGAAGCTGAGTCTACGTTATGAATTATGAGCAAGTGCTGCTGCGTTTTTTCAGTGACTTTCGCAAAATGAGATGCGCAAGTAAAAAATCTTACATTAATCAAATGGAATTAGAATTACGAGTTTAAAAAAAAATCAAGACCTGTCAATCTCTTTCTACAAACACCACGCGTACCACCGGTACACCCATGTGGTATGCGAATAGCTGTTTTAAGTATCGAGCTGTATTAAGTAAGCGAAACATTTTTAAGGTTTTAGCTTGTGCGTTGAGGGTATCAATTGGGCTACATTTTGGAATTAGGAGCTACAGTTTCCGGCTCATCGGTAAAAATACTTACATGCATAGGAAAAGGAATGTTCCATACGATTTTCCTAAACTGAGCCAGAATTTTTAGTTCCTTATTTGCAAATGAAATCTAATCATTTTAACCATATTATACTTTGCCAAAATTTTTATTCACAAGTAAGGAATTCAACAATCCTCTGCTTTGAGATTTTTTTCCAACATTATTTATAGTCTACAGGAAATTGACGGAAAGTTTGTGAGCATATATTACATTGCATGGTGTAAAATAAAAACAGCTCGATTTTAGTTACAAGCTGGTTGGATAAATTACACACGTCTTGACTTCTGTCCATATTTCTTGTTAGGGGTTACTCCTCCGATGAACTGCATTTTATCAAACTATCATAGTTACTCGTACATAGCAAGAAACACAGTTGAAACTTCGATTCCATTAAACTGATTGTTCAATTATACTTTTATAAAATTTAAGCGATGTATTATCTAGAGCAATCCGTTTTCCCGTAAGTACATAAGCCTTTTAGTTCCAGTTGAATGAGAACTAAGAAGTCTCTTATTGTGCACGTATCTGCACGTTCAATGTCATTTTTTTTTTCAATATAAAACCCTACCAGCAACAAGCTCTTATTTAGAAGTAATTTATACAAAAGATTAGCAAGCGCCAATAATAATCTAAGGGGTATGGAAGTGTTTGATTGCAAACGGATTCATCTACCCACTCGAAACAGCATCTACTAATCGAAAAACTAGGGCAGATGAAAACGAGGAAAAAAGCTCATTTAAAATTCAGCTGTTTTGAATAATATGTACGCTCTTTTGCCCAGGAGCTGTGTGAGATCGCCAGTTTTGGTTTATTAGATTCCCGAAGCAGTTAAAGCTCCTTGAGGCTTTTAACTTATTCTAATGAGTAAAAAAAACGAATCCTGTCAATTATTTACCAAATTGTGAAGTGAAACCATTGATTGACCACCATTCAATCATAACATCATTGATTGATGTTACAATGTATCGAAGAATGATCCTCTAGATCCTGAGTTTTATTTCATTCATGGGAGCTGTGGCAACTGGTACCAAACTTGCAGTGTTAATTTTACGCGGGGTTACCTCTCTCAGATGTATGATATGCCACCAGGTGCATATCTGGTAACGGCTCTACTACCAATCAATTTCCTCTGAGTTACATAGTAAGGACATAGGTAACCGAATCATGTTTTTTCCGTGTACAGAAAATATTCAAACTTCAGTCATGAGTGTAAGTTAGGTACTTCTCTCTAAATTTAATAGAAAAACCTTGTAGACCCAATGTGAACTACTTGTATGCCTTTTCGTGGCCGAAAAATCATTTTAACTCCATAAAGGAAATCTCAAAAAATGAATTTGTTCTAGCAAACGAAGAATAATTGGTGGCCATTGGCTATGACAACCTCCATTACGTTTGGTTTTTTAAAAAAAATAAAAGGAAACCGGTAACATGCTGATTGAGGGATGCCTCTTGATGTTTTAGATAACATTCAAGGAACAGATAATTGACTGCATTGGTCACCCAAGACTCAAATGACCACAAAAAATCAGTTTAAACGGTTCTTTTTAGCTTCGACGCCAACTCGTCCACTCGCGTGCAGACATTCGTGATTTAGTTTTACGTTACTGATTTTTGGTGAAAGTGGAATTCAGCAGGTGTAAGAAGCTATATACGTGAACTGAACAATGCAATCAAGTCGAGGCGGACTGCTATTAAATCTGTTTGACTTCAAACTTTATAAAAATTAATGGTCAGAGAGATCGACTCAAGGAGTTGAATAAACAAGGCCATAAAAAAATTACCAAACTTTTACCAGTTTTGTTTTAGATTGAAGAGCTCCGATAAATTTTACGACTATATTTAAAATAGCCGTGGTTTTCTTATCATTATTGAGTTCTGAAAAGTCGTAAAACGCGTTATCGCACTGCCCACCGGTGTACGAATTTCACTTTCTATTCTGCTTTGTTTAACTATCTTCAAATTTTAAAATTATGCACATTAGAGAAATGTGAAGTCGAGTCGATGGTCACAAGTTTGTCACCATTTTTTAAAAACAAATTATTTTGTATGTTGGAGCCACTTAAATAAAAATCTTCATATTTGCTAATGGCAATGGAAACATCTATAGAATTCTGATCACAATTTGACTAAAGTTTTCCGTATCATTTGACTCAGAGATTTTACATGGGTTTAAATGGAAAAAAACAGATTTTTCAGCACTATCTGGCAACAATGATTGATAAATGTATGTGTTGTGTGTTTGAGAGTGTGACAGCGCACATGATTTGATGTTTTTGAAGCCATTATTGCCAAAAACAGACCACCGTTTTAATAAATTCAAATTGTTCATTCAATTTGTTTTCGATATCTTGCTGATTGCTTATTCCTGCAGTTCTGCCTTACAATCACCTTAACTGAATCGGTCACTGTTAGACGATCGTAAGTCCAAACACTCATGAGCCCTGGCTTTTGTTGATCACGCAGGACGCCAGCGGGCCGATTATTAAAATTGATAGACAAAACTATAGACAAAGAAGACAACAAAGGTATGGAGAGATCCTATTGGTAGAAGCGGGTGGTTGCGATGGACAAAGGAGGTACGCAATAGACTAAATAACGGCAACCTACGAGGGCTCCGATAGTTAGACCATCATTTTCTCCCTTAGTCTATAGGAACCACCCATTTCTACCAATAGGATATAGCTCCATAATCCCTATGTCTTCTTTGTCTATCGCTTTGCCTATCAATTTCAATAACTGGCCCGCAGGACTCATAAGTTTTTGGACTGATCAGTGATCCCCGTCCAACAAAAAGCTCTACAATTTTGAATTTTGTCAAGATTCCTTTTTCCATGATAGATCATACATTATCTAGAGACCGATTCTTTTCTCGGGCCATGATACTCTTCAACGGCACTCGAACGAAGAGACGAGACCGGGCGTAGACACGTCAGGAATATCTGCGGAGTGACAAATCTGATTTAAATTCAGGCCGTATCGCGGTCCGATCGCATGTCGGAGTCGGGCAAGAGAGCAGGGCGGCCGCCTTTACGGCTGCCAAGTCGGCTGGTCATCCCGACACCTCCCGCCTCGCCCCCGCCCCCGCTCGGTTGAAACCACCGATGTACCGAAGATTTACGTGGATGTTACGCGGTTCTTCGTTGACAGCGTGGAGCGGTCGTAAACGTATCGATTGACACCGTATGATGACTCCCATGGCTTGGAGCACGGTGCGGTTGGCGCGGTGTCCTCTTCCTGCCCGTGATATGGACGTATTTCTGCCAAACGGAACTATGTGCATTCTGACATGAGCCCTGAGACCCATAAGAATATATGCATAACAGGGCTCACGTCATATGACACATAAGTCCGTTTGGCAGAAATGCGTCCATATGACAGCCGACTTATACTGCACTGTAACACTTAGAAATGGACGTATTTCTATCAAACGGAACTATGTGCATTATGACGTGAGCCCTGTTATGCACATATTCTTACGGGTCTTAGGGCTCATGTCTGAATGCACATAGTTCCGTTTGATAGAAATACGTCCAAATGGCGTGGCTCCTATGTAGATTTTTCAATTATTTCTGACTAAATGTTTTATCAAAGGAAAAACAACGAGTTTTCCATAATTTTAGAATAGTTGGGTCATACCACAAACAATTCTGCCCGGATGAAATAAATCATGGTTGTGAGCGTTTTTTCTCGCAATAGAACATTATGAGCGGAATAATAGTGCCAAATCCTTACTGGCGTTACTAATTTTTTTGCTGTGGATGGTAGTATTGCTGTACCAAGAGAGAACGTCATAAAAACATATTTTTGTCTAATTTCAACAACAGCTTATCTTCCCTTAATTTCTACATGCAATTAGGTGTCTCTAAAATCATATTTATTTGCGTCTTTTTCATGGAACTCGATCAAAATACTACATAAGATATCGTGCGTTTTGAATGACTTAACTAAAATGACGTTATCAATATCGACCGTAGTAATGCATCCTATAATTTTCTCGTATTAGTTCCGAACGAGGATGCCAGTTATAACGTGAGAAGCTTTGTAATAAGATTCCAAGCAAACCTAATATAAACTTAAGGATTGCTCCTAAATGAATATATTCGAACTTTGTTGAAAGTAAATCGCTTTAATTCGATCACGAGCAATTTTTTTGTCCGTATATTTCATAGGCCAGGCGTGAAGGTTCCATTATCAATATCTTACCATTTAAAGCTGTGACAAAGAATTGAATATGAACGTTTTCGTGGCGAACATCCTATTTATCGATCCTTGTCCACAGGTTTAAATGGCAAATCAATCGATAGATCGCGAAATACGCCACGCCACTAATAAATCTTCATTTTGAAAATCGATCAAATGTTGGATACGGATAACGAATACAGAGATAATAATTTTATTTGAACGGATTATAATAAGCTCCCGAAGGCGAAGATGGGCTATTTCACACAGAAGACGGTGGTTCGCCGTTTTCTGTCCCGTAACCAAGCACCCTCACAGCATGCCCTCCTAACTTCTTGCCAGTTACTTGATGGTATACTCCTGAAAAATTTAAAGAACAGTACAAGGTAGATTTGCACAGGTATGGACAAGTTGGAAATTTCCCATGAGCCTCAGTACGTGTCACATGACTTCGTGACGTAGGTGAAGGGGCCAGTTTGACCGCACTATTCTCAACTTTATTGAAGAATTGCTCCATTTAAACATCAAAACACTATCACGCATTAACAATGGTAGGTAATAAGATCCTCGGGAACAATTAAATTATCTCCAAAACTTAAATAACGAATTATTACCAAATTGGAGAAACATAACCAATAAATCACCAACCAATCACAATAATGAAAGCATAAAAATGGCGGTCGTTAAGGGGCCACTAAAGAGCCAATCACAGGCCGGATTTTCAACTCGTCCATACCTGTGTTAATCTACCTTGGAACAGTATGTATAAATTCATAAAATCGGAGTTGTGGTGCCGGCACTTACGAGTTTTAGATACAGGTATACAAATACATCCTATAAAAATAATCAGACCTAAAATTGAAAAAAGAAAACTCGAGTGTCAACACAACCGAAGATAATGGAGACGGATTCGGGCCTCGTGTTTTGATTTTTCTCCCCTCGTGAAACGGCACCTCATTAGCAGTACGGAGCGGAGCATTGCTATAGTCACGCCTCGCGTCATCGCGCCTTCAATTTTGCAGCTGCAACACGGACATCCATCGAGCACGAATAGTTGTATCTCTACGTCGTCATCAACGCGCATCCTCTCCCTTGCTGTATTTCCATGTTGTGTTGGTTCCGCCTGGTTAACTTTCCGCTTCTTACCCTCATACTTTTACCTCATACCTCATACTTTTCCTCGTAGACTATTACCTGATTGCCTCTTTGTAAGAGTAGAGAAATTTTTTATAAAGCAATATTGTTGCACATGCTAGTTTTTTCCAAATTTTTTAAAGTAGGACTCCACGGTGGTAGATGTATGATATAAGTTTCTCTCCAGATTCATTAAATTGAACCAAGATTAGAAGCAATCGGAGTGTAATTATTCTAATTGATAAAAGTTTTTAAACTTTGGTTACCTGTTTTATAAAGAAAGAAGTCCTCATAAATCTTGAAACTCATCGTAACTGGGCCCTTTTCAACCAATTCTTTTTTGAGATCAGCAACATTCACTTGGTAAGCACGTTTCCCTAAAAATATTGGAAAAAAAACTCGGTTCATTCATTTTCAATGTAAGGATTTCAAGGAATCTAAAATTTATTCATTTTTAGCGAAGAATAGAGTGCGGAAGGCGACAAGAAAAGTAGAGTAAATTAAACTTATTTCACTACTTTCGAACGTTTGAATCTCATTTATGGGAGGTTGATACTCGTATTTACTGATAATTATCATTCCTCCATGAATTATTAGCTTTTAGATCAACCACATTTCGGTATCAGACCTCAACTGTGGGAACTGAAATCAAATCGTTTTGGGGATTATACTGGACACAGAAATATTGTATTTCAAACGTTATTGACAATTTCACTCAGTTGCCTTTTATAGTTTTAGATTCTTCATAACAATTATTACGCAATGAAATTAGCTCTGATTCGGAAATCAGACCCTGCGTGACTGAGACGCTGCACTTCATTTCCACACATATTTCCGCCCGATTTCATTACCACACAATTTTACGTTTTTCATCTCCACACACTTTCATTACCACACAGTTTATTCTTCTGCACCATTTGGCAACATCTTGTAGCGCGCTGCGAGAATATAGAAAAGAAATACCGGTAGAAGTTATAAAAATAAGTAAACCAAAAATTTATAAGGGCAAAAAGTACTCACCAGCTCAGAATTAGGGCAGAGAAGAAGAAGAAGGAACATCTGGATCATCTTCGCAAGCTTTTTGATCGCCATTGTCGTTATTTTTGAAGCTATGCAATTTTTTAATCTCGCCCAATTCATGCAGAAATTGTAGAGTCGTAATATATTTATATGTATAGTAAGCGTGGGTAGCACAAAGAATTTCCGACTCCAAATCAGCCTGCTTCGGTCTTTTCTTGAATACTTCATCCTTCAAAACAGATTTTATTTTAAGAGCAACAATGCTCTGGTTGTCACAAATTTTCTGAGCTGCCTTGTGTATGTTTGGGTGAGGGTGGTAAAATTCATTATCTAATTTACTATCGTAGCTCTCTACTCCGTTGGTGGTTGTAAATTGAGAGCTGGTAAATGCGCAAGCCCACATTGTTGGGGGAAACCGTGAGGTCTCAAGAATATAATTCCTCTGAAGATAACCTGCGAATTTAAGACACTCAGGATGGGGAGCTACGGATAAAAGCTGTTGAAAAGCAGAAATGACGTCACCAGGCTGGAGGTAAGAAAGGCAGAAAACGGATTGCAACCAAACTTTGATTTTTAGCGGCCGTGCCGCCGTTATCAGCGGTGCATTCCTATCGGCTCGCGAAGATCTGCTCCCAAATAAAAGTAAACATTTCTCATTTTCATCGTACACAGTTGCCAAATAGTGCATTATTGGAAAGTGTGTGGAAATGAAAGTGTGTGGTAATGAAATTCACCAAAACTGTGTGGTAATGAAATTGTGTGGAAACGATACGCAGCCGACTGAGAAAAACAAGCAAATAATTTACCAGCATTTTAAATGTCATTTAAAGGCATAAGAAGGAAAAAGCTCACGAAACAAGTATTTTTCAGTAACTTAAGAATTACTTTTTAAATCCTCTGTGATGTCAGTTGACTTACCAAAATGCTTGTCTTTGTTCATTGGTATCTTGTAGCCTTTATTGGGACATTCACTCACACAAACTGGAACCACTGTTTCGTTATAACTTTTACAATTAGGATATTTCCCTTTATCGCCCATGTGGTGAGAACAGTATTTTATTTGGTACGGCATGCAGCCCTGTGAAATAGAAAATGTCTCTGATTTTATTCATCGCAAATAAAACGTGGAAATAAAAAAGATAGACAGTTTCAAATTGAGATGCATGTATTTCTTGATCAACTTTTACAAGTTTACTTTGAACAAGTGAGTAGGACCAAGTGCAAATATTTTTTCATGGTTAAACGCTTTCCTTTGAGCCGTTTATTTTAGAAGCTACTGCCCCTCATTCCCCACAGTTCAAGAAATGATTCTATTGACAAGAAAGTTGATAAGCAGGGGTAATTGCAGGCGCTTTTCTCACTTTTAATCTCAGGAGTAGAAAAAATGCATTTTTCCAGGAATCACGCAGGACAATTTCCACTCAAACACCATAAGACTGTATCGTATGATGGTCGGCACAATCAGGTTTCAAAACCTCCAAAAATGAGTTCTACCTTCTCTCTGTATCAAAATTGAAGAAGAATCCAATTTTCTCCTCTTTTTTAGTCCTCCTTTTTTTCTTTCTTTCTTTTCTTCTTTTTTTAGTTTTTCTCCGATGATTCGACTCTTTCAAAACGTGTTGCCAGAATATTAAAAAAATGGACTTCTTTCCTCAAACATCATAGGACTACTGCTGTACCGGAGTTAAGCAGTTCTGGAGGAAATATTGTAATTCAATAATGTCCTAATTTGATCATAGAATCTCTGCAAATGATTTTATTCCAATCTACATGAACTTTAATTACGTCGGATATTGAATTAACATCCGGATTGTAAAAAAAGAGCGAAAACTGAAAACGTTCAAGTCAACCGCCTAATTTCAGACTCTGGGGATGTCAAGTTAACTGGCCGGGCTATTTAGACAAATTTTTGGAGTTCTTTGCTCATTTTCCAATAGTGTGTTAATTTGATATCCTTTTTTTTTTTTTTTTTTTTTTTTTTTTTTTTTTTTTTGGTGTAGTTTAAATCAGTGACAACATCTTCACCTGATTGGTCCCAAATTCTCCGCCGGTGACAATCCCTTGTTTCACGTGGAATTCGAAAGCTTTGGCGGTGTAGCCGCCGCCACAACTTGCACTGCACTTTTCTTCGTCCGTGCAGCAGCATACAAGGTTCCAGGCTGAAATATAGTCCTTGAATGCTCCATTAGTCGCGATACAGGTTCTATCCGTGATAACAGAGGCTACGGAAACAGCCTGAAATCAATGGAACGGAAATGAGTTATTTTACCAACCATCTATTCAATTTTTTCGGCAAAACCGGCTGAAACTTTAGGGAACTTTTTGAATCCGGCAAAATGGAGTAAATTTTGGTCCTTTGCTAGCAGTCTCTTTGCAATACCTCAAACAAAATGACTGGAAATTCAAAACCTGGTAAACGCCACGAAGAATTGCCAAGATTAAGCAGCTTTCCTTTCCATTCAACTGGAAAGCAAGGGCCTGAGAAAAAAAATCCTGTCATAAAAATAAGACCTAAATTTGGAGCAAAGTACACAAATCGTGGTTTTCAAGACGAAGGTACGTGACTCTATTTCAAGGTTGTGAAATTGACTCAAAGAATTCGATTTTTTACAAGAATGTAGGCGTGGAATTTTCGTTCAATTTTTTTTTTATTTTACATGAGATCAGGCATTAAAATTTTCAGTTAGATGTGCTCAAGATTCTAGCGTTAAAATTGCAATTTGCGAGGGGAAATTTCGCAACATTGATATGTAGTTACGTTATTTCGTGGGGGAAACGAAGATATAGGCCAATGAAGCGAAGACGTTTAGGCTCTTTAGACACCACGCACGATCATAGCAACACCTAACGGCACTTTCCGCATATCGACGGTGAAACTACCAAACCACGTATCTCGTTTGCGGTGTTTAAAAATCTACGCTCGCATTTTATTTTTTTGAAGTAGACCAAATCGATATCATTCCTTGAAATTTTCATAGAATTTTCTCCGCACGAAGAGGAAAAATCACAGAAATTTTCAAGACTGGACGTTAAGTAGTTTTTCATTTAAAAAATAAAGTATGACAGGAAGTCTGCGACGTCGCAAACCGAGATACGTGGTTTGGTAGTTTCACCGTCGATATGGAAATATGTATACTCATAATATGCAAGTTCGTTTCCAAAATGATTAGTTCAAAATATAGAACTTTCTATTTTAAAAAGGAAAACAATTATGGAACTAATGATGAAACTTTTAACCGGATGATGAAACACAAAAATAAAAGTAAATAGCCTGGATCGATACACTTACCCAACAACTACCGCAATTTCCCTGGTCGTAGATATGAAGAAGACTCGGACAGTAAGTCCATTTCTTTCTTGCGTCGAATTCCGCGGGTTTGTCAGCACCCGTGTGAGCAGGGTCATCGAGGGCGTTCAAAACTGGTAGACTTGGTAGATCGTTTTCCTCTGGGAGCCAGGCAGAGGCTAATTGTCTTAAGTAGCCCTCGGAGATGTCATCGGGAAAGTTTTTCCCAGCCTATACGATACCGATAAATTGATCAACAAAAAAATAGTCGCTCAAAAACTCTTTGCAAATGGATTAAATAAAACGTTGACTGGATCATTAGAATTAAGGCTAGACATTACTAGACAAACAGGTATGTAACCAAACGTAAATAGATAGTAGGATAAGAAGAAAAAGAAGGAGGAGGGGGAGGCGAGAAAAAGGAGGAGAAAAAAAGGATAAGAAAGAGGAAAATAGTCGATTTTATGCTCGAACTAGAAGGGAATTAGCAGGACAGGGCATGAGTAGCGCTGTAATTCATGCGAGTAAATTAGAGCGCCTTCAATATTTTGTATATGCAATACGGTCAGTCCTTGAGCACGAATAGTTGCATCCAGGCGCTACGATCAGCGACCAACTTCGTAATCATATAAAACGGCACATCATTAATCGAACGTTGTCAGATTTTCCTGAAAATGCGTGAGCGCTTTCTTCCTACATTTATCAGAGAATTTTTTTCGTAATTTAATTTGGTATTTCAGTAGATTTCAAAAAAAATGCTTGACATTTTCAAAATACATTGAATCGACGGCATGCACCCTTTAGAATGTTTATCCATTTATTTTTGGAGCAGCAGAGAGTTGTCGATTGAAGAGTGTATTGTGAGAAAGTGTAGTCACATTTATAAGAAAATAATCAAAATTGAAATGGATTTATACCGTATTTTGCTTTGACACTCCGAGGAAAATAAAGAAAAATGCCTCCAAAATTAAATATTTACGCGCTACACATGTACTCTTTTTTGTAATCTCACTCGCGTGCATTTGTTTCTCTTTTTATCAAAAAGCCAGCTTTGAATTCGTTACCCTGCTTACATCAGTCTATCTACCTATTAAGATCAATGCTTCTGCTCGAGGCTCCAGTCCTTTGCACTGTTGCCATATCTAAAGAAACGCCACCCTTTACTATCAACCAATAAAAGGCCTCCACCTCAGTGTGGTGTTACGAACCACACCAGAAGCAGCTGCACTGCTGTCCATTTACATCATTGTAACGATGAAATCCGTGTATGGTAAAATGTTATTCTTTAGTGCGTTAATTTTTCTCATTTATATTCTTTAGTGTGCAGGCTCACAATGTTCAAGATGGTATTGTTTATATTCGCGGTTTCAACGTTTTTCCTTTAAATGTTATCCCATCGTATTTCCAGTATATTTTTTTAAAGGATTCATCGTATAATCATCATTTTTAATGCGGATGTGAGCCTATTTCTTTCATATAGATCCGAAAAAAGACATCCCCGTACCATGTTTTTGTGTTTAATTTTCAGAAAAAATAAAATTTCACTAATTTATTTGTCACGTTGCTCATAGTTAATAATGGCTCGTAATTGAAGTTTATGTGACCTTGCACATGTGAAAATAATTTTGTCATGGAAAAACCCCCATCAATTATTCACAAGAAGTGCTATTGGACTGCTCTTCTTTCGAGAGTTGTTCTTGTTAGAATTGTGAATCATTCATTAATTTTACATAAGTTAAAGAAGTAAGTTACATTATTTTCAGATCATTAATTTCACTTCTTCTTAAAATTGTGTACTGATGTAACAAATGTTTCTCACCGTCCACGATGACTGAACTTGGTTGATGTAATCGATCATCGCATCCTGATTTTTAAGACTATAACCTTCCGAGTGTCCGGAAACAATATCCATTGCCGACGCTGGAAGAAAGCTGAAAGCCCCCCAAAAAAAGAAGACCTCCCACAAGGACGGAAGATAACTAGCGGGGTTTGAAACTGCATAATTTCTTTCGAATTCACTAAAAACAGCACATCATAATTCGTTTCGGTTTTGAAAGATCATAATTTTGTGTCAGTAAATTATACCGATCTAAAAAAAAAGATTTTTCGATTACTTATCTGATGATGATACATGTCTTTGCGATTGAACATGAAAATCGGAATGTACCTAGTATGAGAATAAATGAAAAACACAGACAAACTGTAAAAAATTAGTTTGACTTAGGGCATTTTACTGTCACCCAACAACGATATTCCTGGATCCAAAGATGCCTTCATTTGCTGGGAGTGACTTATAAACTTATTATTTCTTAAATGTTATTAAATTTATTATGTCCTCAATATCTCTGGATCACTGGATTGGAGGAGGAAATATAAGTGCGTACTTTTTTGTATGGCATGGTTTCAACTCTCCTCAAATATTTTTAAAATGAGCACAATTTTTGTTCTGGTTCTCCAGAAGTCATATATTTATATCTTAAACTGTAAAATTCGTCGCCTTCCTGACATAAAGGCGTAACTACACTCGACGATGAGCCCTGTTGTCCATGTAACTCAGTGCTTTCTCAGGCTCATTTCAAATTGTAGTTACGCCCTTTTGTCAGCCAAGCGACGAATTGTATATGTATCTTCAACTTAATTAGAGCCCATTTATTCATTGACATAATTGCAAGTTTTATATCGAACACGTACTACATACATGAGAGCTACGAGTATAACAAACCTACCAAAAACACATCGCTCTTGGATTTAACCTCCTCCAAGAGTATTTGCAGTCAACTAACGAAATTCGAACCGAGGACGAAAAACTCACCTACGTCTATGCAAAATCAATTTACGTAGTCTAGATGTGTGAACATTGGCAGGATCAATTTGTTCAAACTTCGCAAATTCATGAAGAGTTTTGGCTCTTAAAATGAAAGCAGCCAACACATGATCGTTAATTTGCAATGTTAGCTAATTTGATCTAGAGCAATAAATCTGTTGAAAAAATGGATATCGTTGAAAGCCAAGTCTCTCATACACGTCATGAGGGAGCTCCGTTGTTTTTCCGTACCTGCTCTCGAATGAGCCGATCTCACAAAAAATGGTACATTAATCAAGTGTAACCTAGATTGTGTAGTGCCTAAAAACAGAGATTCGACATTTCCTATGCAGACCTTTTTGATGAAGATGGGTGAGTTTGTAGCTTGTGATTTAAAGCGCAAGATGCATACGTAATCAATGACGTCATCTCTTTTGATCACAACTTAGCCAGAAATGCATTTCTAATGTTGAATGAGAATTAATTGAAATCATGTTAATGAATCATGCAAATTAGAAAAACATTCTTTACCGAGACGTTCATTATAAAACGTTCAGTATTTTTTGTTCCTATAAACCAATTTTTTTTCTCCTTGAAAGAGGGAAGAAGGCCAAAAAGGAGGGATCCGATTAACCATTTGGAGAATCAAATGACACGCTCCTATCACGTAACATAAACTCAAAGTATGAGGAATTCACCAATAAGTTCCTTTCAGCAAACCTAAGTTTAACTACTTTTCTTGGTCGGAAAACACGTAATTCCATTCCGGCGCTTCAAAAGTTGCACCCATTTTAAATTTATTGAGAAGAAATTGACCGTATTTATGTTTCTTTTTCCTCCTTTATCGGGATGTATCAGCATAGTGCTCACTTTTCCTTTTTCGTCCGATGTGAAAAGAAAAGAAATTGACCGTTAAATTTTTTTTAAAAAAATTTGAATATAGGTGAACAACGTCAAATGATTAAGACTTAATCTAATTAACCTAGATTTTGAGATTAGATGATCCTTTGAAAAATAATCGGTAGGGGACTTTTTCTACTTTACATAGCTTGTAACTTTCTGGGTCAAGATAGGAACAAACACGCCATCACTTTTGCGATATCAATAAGTGATTTCATGGTCGAGCCAATATAATTGGTCTCATGTTGCTAAATGTAGCTCAGTCATAATTAAATTGTATCAAAATTTTGAAAACTTTTTATTTGAGAGAAGGAGGAGGGTTTAATTTTGGGTGTAATAATAACACTTTCTTTTTTTCGTATCAACTTTTATTATCCTTTTTTTCACTTAATTATTGATTTTTTTTTTTTTTAATGTAAGAGAAAGTTTAAATATGCATGGCTCTGCGAAAAGTCCGAAAGGCGTTTATGCAGATATAGCTCGTGGAGCAGTGGTGCGATTATGATATTTTCGGTTCAGTTGCGTCAAAACCTTCCTCTTCACTTGAACATTCATTCGCGAAACTCTTTATTCTGAAGGTTCCGTGGTCTCCCCATTCGGGATTCCAGGAATTGGTGGCCAGCCAGTAGCCGTTGCCGTAACCGACTATCCTTACAGCATGCCAGCCCATTGATTTGCCAGTTGTATGGTGGTATATACCTGGAAAAATCCATAAAAGTTTCGTTCTCTCATTATATGGTTGGAGTGAATCCTTATTTCTTAGATACCTTCCCATCATATTTTCGTTCATAAAATTCTGAGTTTCACAACAAAAAGTTATCTACGAACCCGTCTCTCGGGTACTTATTACTTCTAAAAATCACTTTTATACTTATAAAATCTAGGTTTGTCGAATAGGTGCCGTCAAGAATAGGGTCCCCCCCCCCCCGAAATATTGTGACAAAAGACGGTCACCACTTGCAGTTTCGCGTGAAACTTTGTAAAAGGGCAATTCATGTGTATCAATTAAACGTATTTATGCTAAAAGGAGCTATGTGAGATGAACTATAAAATAAAAAAGAACTAGTAATGATACACACCAATACTATGCACATAGTTCTTTTTTATTTCATTCATTTTCTCACAATTCTTTTTAGCATAAATACATCCAAATTTTATCTTCGCCGTAGTATAATTTTCCGAATATTTTTCCGAATTGTTTAAGCTCGACACTTGCGGATCCAGCAAGTCGGCAACATTGCTTGCGTCCATTTAAACCTAAGGAAATATATCGATTCTCGGGAGAACCAGGTGTGCAAAGATCGATTATTCAACACAGGTTTAAACGAAGGAAAGCCATAAAGTTACCGATCTACTTAATCCGCTTCTGTTTCTCGAAAATACGATAATGTTTGATGCAGATAGTGATAAGCTTAAAACAATGTTTTACCTGTTTTATACAGATAGAAGTCCTCGAAGACCTCAAAAGCCATTACAACCGGGCCGAGTGTAAACAGCTCCTTTTTGAGATCAGCAGGTTTTACTGTGTAAACTCGTTTCCCTAGAACGAATTAATATTATTATTTCAGAAAATTTCAAAATATTATTAATTTTATGACTGATAATACTGACGAATAATTATATTCCATTATTGAGTTCAGGAAATTTCAAAATATTCATAATTGTGAGACTGATAATTCTCATAGATAATTAAATTCCACAACTGTAGATTAGGAAAGTATCGCCTTCACATATATAAGAGTATTTTATCCTTTTTTAAACTTGGAAACTGCACAGGGCTGTTGTCAGAACCAATAGCATGGGAAGGGGGGGGGGGCAAAGGGGGGGGGCAAAGATGGAGGGTGAAATCGTACATCGAGGTGGTGGATGTTTTCTCATAAGTATACATTGATTTAAGCATAAGTTATAGTATACGTCAATTTAAGCATTAGAATGCTCTTTAACATTTAATGCGAGTTAAATCATTTAGAAGTTATGGCCTAAAAGAAATCGTAATTTCACAGAAGCGATTTCAGTGGAAAGTACACTTTTTGTTTTTCACTTAGTTCTCAAAACTAAAAGTTGTAAGAAAATCATTCTTATGTACTTTGAACACTTGATGAAATTTTGAAGAGGAAAAATGGAGTTTTCAAGTTAGTTCCTTTGGTTTTCACCCAATTTTAAGTATGGTTTACTCACCGAAATGTTTGTCCTTGGTAAACGCAATCTTATAGTTTGTATTAGGGCACTTCGTCAAGCATTTTGGGACCACTGTTTCGTTGTAACTGTGACAATCCGGATATTTTCCATTTTTACCCATGTGGTGAGAGCAACCCTTTATCTCGTACGGCATGCACCCCTACACATTTTTCTGTATTTATTAAATTAATTCAGGCAAAATGTCTCCGAATTACAATATCGCCAATCCAGATCTGTGATCATCGATTTGTGTCACTGAATAAATCTCACAGTTGCCAATACATTGCGTCTATTTTGCGTTTTAGAAGCATTTTTCCACACGATTGTTGCAACCAGCAAAATTGATGTAATTTTAACCTTCTTCGTGAATAAATTGATACTCTGTTATCAACTTTATGAACCGCTCTTCCCACTTTCTGTATCAATGCTAAATAAAGTCATTTTGTCTTAACGCTCATTAATCTCCTCCTCAGAGAACACAGTGAAAGAAACACGGGTTGACAGGTATTGGTTTGAGCAAAAATGTATCCAACGAAAATGCTATTCTAAAATGGACTACATTCTGCAATTAGGAATCATAATTTCTGGCTCAGTTCATGAACAACGTATGTACCATTCGTTTCCCTATGCACATAAGTGTTTTTACAGTTGAGCCGGAAATTATAGTTCCGAATTACAAAATGTAGACCATTTGTAAAGATGTTGATGTTCAAGATGCAGGATTATCAACAGGAGGTCCGATGACGCCATCAACAAGTGCCTCGTTGACGTCACGAACGGATCTCCCGGTGATGTTATCAACTTGAGTGCTAATGACGTCATCAACCGAAAAAGGCCGTATATAAGTTAAAATATCTTAAATTTTCCGAATGAATTCGAGAAGCAAACGGGTGCTTGCGCCAAATGCCACTGGGGGACTGAGGGCGGGGAAGAAAGTAGCAGGCAGAAGGAAATCAAAATCTCCTTAAAAGAAATTGATACGTTTTAAAGAAAATATTGTTCTCTCTTTTATCACTTCAGAGTGCCGCTCATATACCAAGCCTTTTAAAATGAGTGTTATCATATTTTTCATAAATAGAGCCTTAAAGAATTTCATGGAATATTCCTCGGGAATTCAAGTATTATTCATTCTTTTTTTCACTTCATGCAAAACACTTTTTACCTTATTTGTGCCAAAGTCTCCTCCTGTAACTAGACCAATTTTTACGTAGTGTTCGAAAGCTTTAAAGGGCGAGCCCCCATTACAGCCTTCACCGCATTTGTTCTCCACGCAGCAAGATGCAATGTCCCACGCTGAAATAGTGTCTTTGAAGGCACCGTTAGTGGTAATGCAAATTCTATCCGTTATCACGGCCGCCGAGCATACTGCCTGTAAAAAATGAAAAAATAATGAATTTGAATTGCTACTTTATTTGAAACCTTGTCACTTAAACACGTGTACTGTCGCGTTTCAAACGTGAAGAGATTGAAGAATCCCATGAACCTGTGAATTATGTGGCAAAATGTTATTTTATGGTTCCTGTTGAAACTTGCAACTACAACAAGGCATTGGACATTGCTGGGTCAAGATTTTTTCGTTTTGACAATCCATTCTTTAATTTTTAATCGAAGAAAATTTAAAGTTCCGTCAATCATAAAATGTCATGCAACTAGTTGACCAAAGGAAGAAAAAATGCCGTAAAATGACAGGACTCGTTTGTGAGAAAATTGATGAATATTTATTGCAATATTGCTTCATATCGATGGCTCAGTGGCGTGGCGTGAATGATCGATCAACGATATTTCTCCATTTGAAGCTATGGTAAAGAATCAATTATCAAGGTGTTCGCAGCGAACACCTTGATAATCGATCCTTTTCCATAGATTTAAATTGCAGATCAATCGATGTATCGCAAAGTACGCCACGCCACTGCGATGACTGAAGTGCAAAACCACGCATATCTCATTGCGGGGTTTCAAAACGCGACTTTTTTATTGTTTAGACGAGAAACGATCCAACTTAAAGCCTGAACTTTGCCCAGAACATTCTCCTAGTAGAGGAGAAACATATGGTGAAGCACATTAATCTCGGATCTTTGTGGCATTCAATAGTTTTATTTTCCAAAGTCCCCAGTCGTCACCAAAATGTTAGAGGCAGGGTCTCGATTTCCCTCTACCCTTATCCCAACCACACTGGGGTAGTATACGTACCCAACAACTCCCGCAGTTGCCTTGGTCGTAAATATGAGAAATACTGGCGCAATTGCTCCATTTTTTCCTGGCGTCAAACTCAGCCGGTGGATCAGCGCCTGAGTAAGGTTCTTCGACCTTATCCTCCGACTCGTTCCAAACGGGTGATCTCGATAAATCTTCTTCCGATTTACGGTGAGCCACCGCAAGTTGCTTCAAGTAACTTTCAGGCACGCCGTCGGGGAAATTTTTTCCTGCCTACGTAACAGCAAAAAATGTACAGGAGAGGTATGATCTCACCTTTGACCGATGGATCAGGGTCCGAATTTCGTTGGCCAAGGTCGACTGCAAGTCGCGAAACCTAACCTCTAGATTCGGGTTTAAGGTTAGAAAATTATACTGTTTAAGCTGTACGTAGCTCCTTGTTGTAGGAGGTTCGAGCCATCCTTAGTTCCTCAAAGGTGCAAACTCTAAATCCACGATCCAATAAGAAGTCGACTTATTACCTCAATTTGCGGCCTACCGCAAATCTGTCAACAAAATTCGGGCCCAGTTCTATTGAGCACAATTATGGTGTTGACTTTTAAAAGATGGGGTGATCCGTAAAAATTAACGATAAAAACAACGAGCATTAAGGCCTCTTTAATCGTCGCAGAGATTTGTTTGTAGCGTATTTGTTTCATAATGTGCATTTTATCTAACTCGCTCTGGAAATCAAGATATTTCAAGTCAATAGAGATGAAACTCGAGGGTTTTTTTCATAATTTTTCATAATTTCCCACATAATTTTTAATACTTTTTTTTTCTTTCGCTTTCTGTTCCAGGTAAGAACGAATTTTGCGATCGCAATTTTGTCTGCAAGTTTTAACAATTGCACTGCTTCTAACCGCAGGTATGTCGTACCGTCATCTTTATCATAAGCAAAGTTTGTTGATAAAAAAGTCTGTTTCAGTCCCAGTGAGTGCACTATACTTATAAGGAAAGGTTACCATTTAAAGGACTAGAGTTAGTTGAAAAATTGCGGTATGAGACATTTTGAGTAAATATTGTTTATGCGCACGTTTCACGGAGAAAATAATCTAACTCGGGTCCTAAACTCGCATTACCTTGATTTTGGGTCCGCATCCGTTGTAAATTCGCAGGGCCATAGATTTAAGCAGGCCAAAGGCACTTACCCAAAATCTGACTGACGCCACTTGCTCTATTCCTCTCAGCACGAGTGTATTCAAGCACTAGTTTTCTATTTTAACCACCCTTTTAAGTTTACATTTTCTTTAGGTATGATGGAAACTTTTATTACCGTCCAAGACGACTGGACTCTGTTGATATAGTCGATCATAGCGTCCTGATTTTTGAGACTAAGAGTTTCGGGATCGACTGACATAACTTCTCTTGCTGACACTGGAGTACTCGCTAATAGAGTGAACATTCCCAAAAGCGTAATGGCCTTAAATAATTTCCACAGATAAATTGGTGGTCTCAAAACTGTATATCCTATGAAGACTTCACTGAAAGGAAAAAAAAATACATTTTTGTGTTGAAAAACGTGTATTGGTGTAAATTGTAAAACATGTTGCGCTTAATGTAAGTTTCTCTACTTCTAAACATCAAATTCTTCCTGAGTGCAATAAAGCCAGTGGAAACTTCCATAAAGTGTAAAAGAAAAATGGGGTTTTGTTTGGGTAGATATTCGTGTAGTTTCAAATCGAGATCACTGTCACTATCAACATATCGATGAAGCATCCTCTACTTTTGTCTGCATATAATTCAATAGATCCCTCCGATGGTTTAACCCATCAGGAGATTTTTGTTTTTAGTCGGGGGAGGAAAGGTCTCTTTTGTAAGATTTTCAATTTTTCGTTTTCATTTTAGACTAATGAAGAATCCATTTTATGGTTGTATGCAAAATCTTCAGTTTTATTACGGATAGTTTTACTCATCAATATAAATTTCAAGTCACATAAATTACGCACTATTCAAAACCTACCGGGAATGAATCATTCTGGCAAAATTTCGGTGAAATACTCCTTTTCACTGCAAAGTACCGTATAAGTATCGGAATCTAAGGCCAATAAATCACCAACTAGACCTTAAGATAATTGATGATTCTAATCCAGATTTACGCCATTTCAGCACAAATTGTCATAAACTTGTTTAAATTGCAGGTTCGAAGAGAGGATCGTTCTCGCGTTGGACCCTCTCTCGGAGAAATACACGACAAACAAGCATCAGTCCGCGAATAAAGGTGTACCAAAAAGCATGTATCTGTAAAAAATTGAGACGATTCAGTGACAAATCATGTGGAAGTGCATACTGTGGGTTCCTCTCATTGCTCTGACTGAAAAGTAAGCGATAAATCAAGAAATCATTAACCAATCAAGGAAAGTCAGAATTACGTACCAACGTAGTATTCGACATTTTCCGTGTAATCAATGGAGAATTTACACGCAAATTTTTTATTGCTTCATCTTAGAGTGCTTAAAGAGCTGATTTCGCAGTATTTTTTCAATTTTGCTCTGCTATGGGAAATAGCATCAAAATAGATTTAAAAGTGAAAAAATGCAACGCTTAGTGACGTCATCAGGCCACAATTCCCATTTAAACACATGTATTTAGGTGGATCAGATAATTTTGCCACATCTTATCCTATAGTTGGACTATTTATGCTAAAAGGAACTATTTCACATGCAAACCATATGTACATCGTTCATTTTAGTATAAATACGTCCAATTGTTCAATGTTCAATTGTTCAATTTATGAACCAAGGGTATTCTTGTGTTCAGTTCACTCGGTGGGTTCCACTAAAACGCAAAATTCGTCAAATTTTAGGCGCTTGCAAATTCTTCATTGGGTTCTAAATTCTGTTAGGTACCTGTTTGGAACCACGCTGACATAAAAATAAGACTACCACGAGGGTGCTAGTCTAGAAATGCAGGGAATAAGCTATATTCAACATTCTTATTTGATTTCGCGGAATGGACCACCAGACAAAGTATTAACCAAAGCACTATACGGCCGTGCTAAGGAAGAACTCCGTGTGAACATTCGAGAGTTGCCAAATTTCCTCTGAAGACATATTTATTTCTGAGGTTAGTTTTGAATATTTTCCCCTGAAATTTTCAGAATATTTAGGCCATATTCTGAACAAAATTAACTGAGAAATTGAGGAGCGTTCCGGAAAAGGGGCACATACGCGTATGTGCCCTTTTTCCGGAAATGGCAGAAACGGATTCCTCGCATCCTAATGTACCAAGGTCCCAAGTTTTGGCTGTTTTTAAAACGCCTTCAAATACGGCGTGATACCTCACGCATTCCGGAGAGTTCAATTAGTTGTATCATTGCGCCGTTAGAATGTGACGGGAGATTACAATTACAATAGCCTTCGTGCACGCTGGGCTTGTCGATTTCCTTCGACATTTTTGCAGTGGTGAATGCATAGCTGAATTGCGCTCCAGCTAGAATTGTATTTATAGCAAATGTTTGATTTTTATACGAGGATTAAAAATAAACAAGTGGTTAGAAATGAAAACAATATAATATGAACTATGCAAAACGATAATCCGGGTATCGGAACTTGGCTGTTTTTAAAACGCTTTCAAATGCGGCGTGATACCTCACACATTCCGGAGAGTTCAAATAGTTCTATCATTGCGCCGTAAGAATGTGACGGAAGATTACACTTACAATAGCCTTCATGTACGCTGGGGTCGCTGGGCTTGTCGATTTCCTTCAACATTTTTGTAGTTGTGAATGCATAGCTGAATTGCGCTGCAGCTAGAATTGAAGAGCATTCCGGAAAAGGGCAAATACGCGTATGTGCCATTTTTCCGGAAATGACAGAAACGGATTCCTCGCATCCTAATGTACCAATGTCCCGAGTTTCAGCTTAATTGATCAATTTTTGGAGCTAAGAGACCAAATTTTGTGAGGCTAAGTCAGGCGTATTTCATCTATTTGCCCCTGGGTACGGTCGCCGCGACGCGACGTTGAGGAGATTGCGCGCAGGGCGCAGGCAGGCAGGCAGGTGATTGGTACTGATATAAGTAAGGATCCCTCAATACAGATGCATCGCACTGATTCTACTAATGATCGCAATATCATCGGGTTGCACTGATTGTCTACGCGTTGCACCGGTGACACGTGAAATTTTTTAATTATTAATGATTCAATTGGTAATGGTCTCTTGTGGGTTTGAATTTTTCGTTTTTTTCGCGTGTTTTGCCCTCTTTTTTATTAACGATGATCGAAAATGATCCACCCGCACGTTCGCGATCGAAATTATGATTCATTTTCGTTTAGAAACTCGTTAAAGTCTTGAAATTTTAGTTTTGAAAGCCAAAACCTATAACCACCGGTCCATTTCCGGAAAAAGGGCACATAACGGAAAATTTTGAAAAAATCCTCCCACAACACGGAAAGAAGTGTAAGTTTTACCAATGGTCGTCATTCATCCTAGAGTGTATGAACGTTGATATGAGTGCCCCAGTTCCGATGCATGTCATAATCAGTGCCCAGAAAGTACGAATGAAAACTTCAAATGAGTTTTTCTCACAACTTGTTTTTTCGGTATGTGCCCTTTTTCCGGAAAGCTCCCCAATTGGTAGGCAAATATTCATAAATTTTCTTGAAAATTAGTGATTCGTCACGGGAAGTCCAGCAACGCCTGAAGGCTCATACGGCGTTTTCCCCTAGCACGGCAGTATCTACCCCTCTTTTTCTTCAAAATCTAACGAGAAAAACGAATCGCACAACAGGGAGTCTGTTAATCAACTTCTGAACAAGATACAGACGTTCACATTTATCAATAGTTTAATGGCAAAAATACAAATGACATAATTTGTATAATCTAACCTCAATCTTATTTGTGTTAAAAATGTACTTGTTAATATCTCATTCGAGAGCTGATTTCCGAGCATCCCGTTGCACAGTGGAACGAGTCAATAGGATAGGTCGGACAACATTTGGAAACTTTAAACGCTTATAACTCCGTTTTTACAAAATTTTGAGGTTATAAAAGTGATCCCATTGGTTTTTTCGTGAAAGTTTCTTTAAGCGGCATCCCTCAAAATTTAAAATGTGGAGAATTAAAGATCAAAATTTGCAGTTTTAGTAAAGAATTTCAAGTCCGACCTCTCTGACTGACTCGATCCACTGTGCGTTGTAAGAATTGTTTTCTACGTAAGGTTTTGTAGAGAAAGCATGTAACGTTTTCATCCAGTTTAGACTTTGTCTGGTCGCCTATTCTTTTCATCCATCGATTATGAAGGATTTATCGCAGAAACAACTTATGAGTTTTGCAGCACTGATCAGATTGTGCAACTTTTTGCGTTCTTCAAAAACGTCCTATGGCTTCTCTTCAACATCTTACGTAGGAAACGAATCACACAATGAGAAGTTTAGAGATCACCTTAATAAGGTATTAATAGTAAGTATTTTCAGCACCGATAAAATGACAGTTAGATTAAACAAATGACGTCATTTGTAGTGTTGCCATTTAACCAACGGAAATTGTAAACATTCATATACCCTGTTTTGGGGTAGATTCCAAGACTTCCTTCCCTTTGTCTGATTTGTTCCCTGAATGTTTTGAGGAGAAAATATCTTATCTAGCATTTCACGAAAAATTGCGTTTACGTGGTGATTTCATATGATAATGGGGCTCTCGTATGATCCTGGAGTTGCTCAATAAAAGGGTGGAACATTTGCAAATTTTAGCGAGGAACACGTTTTCGAGCTTAAAAAAGCTCGAAACATCGTTTTTGATTGACTAAAAGGAGCTTAAAGTTGTGATGATGAGTAGAGCGTTTCTCATTGCGGCTTTATCCTTATGACGTCATAAAAGGTTTACGGGTAAAAATGGGAGGGGGGAGGGATAATACGGGTGTAATGAGGCTTATTTATCATGGCCACTGTACGACCGGAATGTATATAAACAATCGCAAGTGAGAGTATCATGGTGGTCTATGATCCTTGTGACGTCACGAAATCTGTTAGCGCGATATTCTTCCGTTTTAAAATGAACTTTCGGCAATTGAAAAGTCGTTTTCCCGACTAAAATTTGATTAAATGAAAAAAAGATAAAATATGGGTTCCCTCATTTTTTATGTTTTTAACAAAACTGAATTGAGAAAAAAATGTGCAACAGCCACATTATAAGGATATAGTCCCTACCTGAGAAATTCTGTTATTGGCTACGATTCGAATATTTTAACGAGGTTTAGCCGACGAATGATTTTTCACTCATTTTTTAGAGTGTTAGCGAGAATCTCAGTCGGGGAGAGTTCAGTGTGGACAATGAGTCCCTGCCTAGATAGCCTCCGACCCTATCTATAACTGATAAGTTTCATGAGACGGATGAGTTTGCAACTGCAATGTGCAATGCACACAATACATACGTAATTGTTGAAGTTATGTCTTCTATTGCAATTCTGTAAAAATGCATTTTTTATGATTTTGTGAATGATGAAAAAAAGAGAGACGGTTTTTATTAGTTTATATTCATTACACATTTATTAATCCTTGTTCAAATGGGTATGGATCAACATATTTTCTGGAGAGGGGTCAGGAGAAAGATTTTTTCCGTCAGAAAGTTAAATGACAAAATCTTATCACAACACAAATCGAAAATGCAAGGAGTATCCTGATACATGATTTGAACGAACTTAAGTCAAAATTAAACATTTTCAGAACGTAAACATTTTTATTTTTGGAGGATGGTAGCTTTGGGTGGAATTATACTACTTCATCCTCCCTTTAATTTTAATTTTTATCATACTGTATTTCGATTGCAAATTGAGTACTTGAATTTAATAAAAAAACCAAAAAATGTACGTTGTGAAAATAATGTATTCCTAAGACGTGCATGATGCAGGTGTCACTCCTGAAGCATTGCTATTTCGGCTCAGCTGTGTCAAAACCATACTTCGATTCACACGAACATTCATCGACGAAGCTTTTTATTTTGAATGTCCCGTGGTCTCCCCATTCTGGATTCCAGGAATTGAGAGCTAACCAGTAGCCGTTGCCGTAACCGACTATCCTTACAGCATGCCAGCTCATTGATTTACCAGTCGTATGGTGGTATATCCCTGAAAAAATCCACACCAATTCAGTTTTCTTTTAAATTTTAAGGAAAATCAGTTTGACATCTTTGTAACAGTCTCACAAAATTGAAACAAAAAACTCTTAAAGAATACTTTAAAATGGGAGCCAGCGCGAAACTCTTCCAAAATGTTATAACGCGTAATTTTACACGATTTTCAGCGCAAATTGGGTAGTCATACCTTTTTTGTCCAAGAGATATTGAGATAGAAAGGATTTGACTTAGACCTTCTCTCCCCAACGCCCTTCAACATTTGGGGAAGGAGGTCTGACATTTTAGGAAAAGATGTTCCACAACTAGGAAAATTCATAGAACATTCAAGAGTGCGGGAAATGGGGACTTAAGGTGATTCGACGGTTGCCATTTTTTGTGTTAGAGCGACGTGCGATATATCGCATCAATTCGTCCCAGAATTTCGACTACTTGTCATTTTTTATGAATTTTGAGATCGCACTTCTGTTGTCATAAAACTACAGAATGGACCACTAGACATGGTACGAATTTCAGCATTCTGATACATGTTTCTTAGCCAAAATTTCACGTGAAACACGATGCGCACAACAAAAATTACCAAAATCAACTCCTTACAAAGATTTTGAATGATTCCTGATGCGTGAATTCAAACCACCCGCTCATGAAAACTCAATGCTCTACGTGATTCACATCGCGCGCTAAACGTTATCATGACAGTCTCTACGATATACAAATCTAGCAACCTCAATCTTGACGCTTTGGCTCAGCTATAGCAAATTGCTTATAGTTTAAACAACACATGGTGGGAAATGAGCATTGCTCGATTGAGAAGCTTGCTGAAACCGTTGTAGTGCGCGATTTGACTCAAGTAGAGCTTTGAGTTTCTTGTGAGCGGGCAGTTCAAATTCCTCGTAACCAATGTGAAAAAAAAACGTTAATATCTTCCTTAGGAGTTGGTTTCAGTGATTTTCGTTGTGCGAATTGTGTTTTACGTAAAATTCTGGTTAAAAAACTTGTATCAGAATACTTGTACTCGTACCTTGTCTAGTGGTCCATTCATGTACCAAATTTGACAAAGAAATTCAACGTATTAAAGGCAGGGTTTTTTCAGAGGAAAAATATCGCATATTCGAGTGCAGTTTTGATATCAGTATCGAATGCTATATTTTTCCTCTGAAAAAAGCCTGCTTTTAATACGTTGAATTTCTTTGACAAATTAGGTACATGAATTCTGTAGTCTTCTGACAACAGAGGTGCGAACTCAAAATTCGTAAAAAATGACAATTAGCCGAAATTATGGGACGAATTGATGCGATATATCGCACGTCGCTCTAACACAAAAAATGGCAACCGTCGAATCACCTTAAATGTTTTGAATCGTGCTATTTTTTAGCTTCATTTTTGATGCCCTAAAGATGGGCCCAACCGACAAAAATAATTCGACTTTGAATACATCGTTCGCCGCGTTTAGAGAGATTATTCTGGTTTACAGTAAAGCACCCGCATCTTGCGTGCTACTATCATCAATTAATATATAAATAAATAAATGAGTAAAAGGTAAACCTACATGCCAAACAGTAAGTACTCGTGTCTTGGTTTACCTTTTACTTACTTTTATACAAGTAAAGTAAAAACGCATGAACAGCATTTAACTCATGTCTATTTTTAAGATTTAAATCTCACTCAGAAAATATTTTCTGTATTTAGTCCATCCCAACAGTCTGAAACATATCGATGGCTGGAGTGTGAGGCCACGTATCTCATATCTGTTTGTGACGTTGCAGACTTCCGGTATTATACTTCATTTTTCCTCGGAAAACTAGTCAACGTAATTTCTTGAAAACTTCCTTGAATTTTCTTCTCTGTTAGTGCATAAATATTCCGTATAAATTTCAAGCTTCTGAGTTGACTCGTTCCTCTTCGAAAAAATCAACTAGGAGCGGAAATTTTGGAACACCGCAACAGAGATACGTGGTGTCGCACTTGAGCCATGGATATATTGACGGCGAAAAGCAATAGGGGCGTATCTTAAATGCAAAAATTGAAGAGGACGAGGCTCTTGACCGGTGGGAAAATCATTGGCGCGGATCCAACAAATCGGCAACATTGTTATTTCCCCATTTTAACCTACGGAAATGTATCGATTCTTGGAGGGGCCAGGTGCTCCGACAAGAATCGATTATTCAACATTGGTTTAAATGGAGGAACTCCGGTGTTGCCAAATTGCTAGATCCGCCTCTGGAAAACTGGTTCAGATTGAATAAGCTCTTTTTCGTCTTGGCCTACAAGTCTCGATTTTGGAAGTTTGAAACAATTTTTTACCTGTTTTATACAGGTAGAAGTCTTCAAATACCTCAAAAGCCATCACAACCGGACCATAAGTACTTAGCTCTTTTTTGAGATCAGCAGCCTTTACATTGTATGCGCGTTTTCCTGGAATTAGTTACTACTAATAGGTAAAACGGTTCCTAATTTTTAACAATTGAGAGGCTCGAAGGACAATGCGCATGAGTGCAGTATTTGGTGTTTCGAAAAATACATATTTGAAGTTTCGAAATTACATGGATCCTCCCGGTGGAAAAAAAGCTCAGACTGACTTTTTGATGCCTAAAAATTGGAATTGGGAGTGAATTTTCATAGGATATGCATTATGACTGGTTTTATTTTAAATCATCAATATCTAATTTTTTTCAAAAATTGCACATATGAGCCTTGTCCTTCAAGCTCCTCAGTTTTGACACCATATCTGCTGGCGAGGAAAGTCAAGCCTTACAAGAATCGAAGCGTATGTTTTTTGGTACACATTCAAATTCTCACAAATATTACTTCAAATGATTCTAAAAGGTTTGTTCCTTAATTTTACTTGTTACGTTTCATTAAAGAGAAAGCCGAGCGTCCAAAAAAGCTTCTGTGGGTTTCCTGAGCTTTTAAATACACTAGGTAAGAAAAAAACTAAAATCTACAAGACTATAAGCTATTTTGTATTAATTTCACAAAGTTCTACAAGAAAAAAATGGAACAAGTTTTATAAATTAATTATTCTTAAACGGAGAAAATACTCGTAACTTGAGCTATGGAGTCGGCTCTTTTAACGATGCTATGCAAATTCATCTTCGTTTACAACAGTAATTAACAGCATAAATCTACTATTAATTTTACAGCATCGATTTAAGTCGAGGGTGCGGTTTTTATTCTTCACCTCATTTTTGCGATTGAATTTGCAAGAAAATAATCAAATTCTATGTAATTTGCTCAATTGATATAATCTTGTGAAAAGAAAGAAAAATTGGAACTTTCCTGGTCTGTTTCCTTCGCCCATACCTCATTTTCAGTTTGACATACTCACCAAAGTGTTTGTCCTTGGCAAACGCAATCTTATAGCCTTTATTAGGGCACGCCGTCACACATTTCGGAACCGCTGTTTCGTTGTAACTGTGGCAATCTGGAAATTTTCCATCTTTACCCATGTGGTGAGAGCAATGTTTTGCTTCGTACGGCATGCAACCCTACAAGTTCCAATGTTTTCTTCAATAATTTTGCACGAAATGTCATCGAATTATACAACGACGTCAATCGAGATTTTTGATCATAGACGAGAAAAGTATTGAATAAATTTCACCGTAGCCGATGCAGAGGGTCCATTCCATACGTCTCAGATAAATTTTTGCGCGGGGTTGTTGCGAATATCAATACATAGAAAATACTAACTTTCATCATGAATAAATCGATTCTTACATTGTATACCAGTCCATTTTCAATTTAATAAATCACATATTTCGCTATTTTTGTTTCTGGGAATCAATTGGAGTAAACTCTTTGAGTGCTGAATTTTTTCCTAATTGGACATTTTGAGGGAAAAAATAGGAAAATAAAAGCTGATATTAAGTGTTCGTGCTGTAGCAGCGGAAATTTTAATTGTTAATCGGTCAGTTGCGCTGGTCACAGACTCGTGTTTTGATGCTCGATTCTTGTTGGTCAACTAAAAATAATAAGAACTGTCCTAACAGCAACTTTCTACGTCACCGCGGTAGTGATACTATTGGTTACCCTTTCACCTTGCTTCCATCCAAGTTTAACGTTGAGTAACCAGTTAAAATGTGTGTCTCCATGACAAATGAAACCAAGGTCACTACCCCGGTGGATGACGTCATTAAACGAACTTTTCAAAGCGCGATATCTCTGTTAATATTGAACGTAGAAAGTTGCTGTTTAAACAGATCTTATTATTTTTAGCTGATCCACAAGAATCAAACACCAAAAAACGATTCTGAGACCAGCGCAACTGACCCATTACGAGCTTATGGTATCAAAGATATGACGTTATCAGCTGTATATTTTTTTATATTTGAGTGCGGCTTGCAAGCCTGGCCTTGTTTTTCATATGATGCACAAACCCATTCTCTTGAAAATATCATGAAATATTTCCGATGGGTAATATTTATAAAATATATAATAATGCTTCAATAATGCTTATATGCTTTTTGGAAATATTTGCGCTGATGCGCATCAACCGAAATAAGCTGGAAATAAGTTAAATATTTGAAATTTCCCGAAAGAATTCGAGAAGCAACGGGAGCTTGCCACATGCCAACGGGTGGAGAAGAAACTAGTCGGCAAAAAGAAATCTAAAACTCCTTAAAAGAAATTGATACCTAAATTTAAAGGAAGAGAATATTGTTTTTTTTTTATTATTATTTCAGAGTGCCGCTCGTATATCTAGCCTTTTAAAATGGGTGATATCATATTTTACAAGAATAAATCCTTCGCTAGTTTCATGGAATATTTCTCGGGAACTCAAGTTTTTCATTCTTTTTTTCCACACCACGCAACAAATTCGTCAAGCGAATTTTCGCGATCGGTTGAACGATGTTCGACTTCTTCGTTGGTCTCACCGGAGACCGTTGAAATCCATCAGTTTGAAATTTCGAATTCACCTCGGGACTTGAATTCGATTTTTGAATTGATGCAATCTATGTCAGAAACTTCATCTTTCACCAGAATTTTTCTTTCGTCATTTCTCTCGTTTGTCGCGTTTTGTCATTTCAAGTCTGCTGTATATGCAATTTGCTGCGTTTTAGAGTTTCATATTTTCGTATTTTCTTCTTAATTTTATTTTTAAAAAAATCTGAACTCTGATTGGCTCTTGCTTTCACCAATCATCGGCATCACTCAGCATTCATCAACTCGTTTGATGAATGATATTTAATCGCGAAAATTCGCTTTTTACCTGGTTCGTGCCAAATTCTCCTCCCGTGACCAAACCTTTTTTTACATAGTGTTGGAAAGCCTTTGCGGGGAAGCCGCCTTCACAACCAGCACCACACTTGACCTCATCCGTACAGCAAGATGCAATGTTCCATGCCGAAATAGTGCCCTGAAAGGCACCGTCAGTGGTGATGCAAATCCTTTCCGTTATGACGGACGCCGTGGATACTGCCTGAGAGTGAGCAAAAATTAATGAAATTGAAATGCTGCGTTATTTCTCAACTTAACGCTTACTCAGTCAAACTTAAGGAAGGGAAGCTTACAAATTCTGCGATCCTGTGAATTGAGTTTAAAAATATCATTTCATGTTTTCAGTCAACAGATGCGAGCACAACAAGGGTTTGACCTTAAATAAAAGCAAATATCGTGCATCTTAACCGGTTTCTTGCTTAATTTTTATCGAAGGAAACTTTGTTTATGATGAAGCACATTAATCGCAGATATCTTTGGCATTCAATAGTTTCAATTTCCAATTAGAAACATAAAAACCTCATCAAACATTACAGACCCCAATTGTCGCCAAAATGTTAAAGGAGGGCATCTATTACCCTCTATCCTTATCCGTACCACACTGGGGTAGTATACATACCCAACAGCTCCCGCAGTTGCCCTGGTCGTAAATATGAGAAATACTGGCACACTTGCTCCATTTTGTCCTGGCGTCAAACTCAGCGGGTGGATCGCCACGTGGATAAGTTACCCCGCCTTCATCCTCAGGTTCTTCCCAAACTGGTAACCTCGGCAAATCGTCTTCCGGCACGCGAAACGAAGCAAGCCGTCTCAAGTAGCTTTCAGGCGTGTCATCAGGAAAGTTTTTTCCTGCCTACGGAACAACAAAAATTACGTACAAACAGTTGATAGATCGGAACCAATTGGCGCAGACTTATCATTTTTTTTAATCGACGATACTAATCAGAAACTAATACTTCCCCTTTAAATTCCAAGTTATCGGTATTTTTATATTTACCCGGGAGCATGGTCATACCTTAATTCCTTGGTTTTCTCCTCTGATCAAGGGGTTTTGTGTTGCAGGAATAAAGGCCAGATGAAGAGATTTCCTAAATGTACAACCGCACTAAAATCCCGACGGGTACATAAAAAAAGGCCGTAATCCAATCTTTATTGCGAAATTCGTGTAGTATACAATACTTTTTTTTAAAAAAAAAATAAATAAATAAAAATGAGTCACGTCTGTGAGCAGGATTTTTTTGTCGTAATATTTCAGGTTTGCCCAGAAAAAGACGCAAGAAAATCTTGCCTTGCACCTGAAATGATCACAAAATGCAAAAAATGAATATTCTCGCAGACTTTTTCTTACGTATGAATTCAATTGTTTTCAAGTGGATGTTTCCATCTTATTCTTTATTTGGCAAAGACAAACACTGTTAATCAATTGAACTCAAATGTACCTAAGGAAAGTTCGTGAGAGTTTGCAAGATTGCTCGTTCATTTTACTCAGGTTACCTTTTTTGTCTCTCTACAAACATAGCCAGGCACTAAGAAAAACTCCATTTGCACGCGGTAAACGGTAAAAAGCGTTTTGAAAACTAAGGATATTGCGCGCTAAGGAGTCGATATCATGCTTTCTAACTACCTACCGTGGTTTTCGTATTATTTCACCTACAGAAAATCTACAAACTTGGCTGTATATCTAGCGTACAGCAGACATTAATTTCATGGTTCTTTGAATCTTGCACAGTTTGGACGGGGAGCAAATAATCAGGTATCTAATGTAGGTCTCATTGACCCTCACAGACATTTTTTGACACCGAATTTGCAGCATGACATTTAGCGTATTTTTCTAACTTTAAGCAAATATTAGAAATGCCTTATTTAATAAAATATTTTCATTTTCTGTTCCAGGTAAGCATTAATTCATGCACCACGACTTAGTCTGCAAGTCTCATCAGTCGCACTGCTTCTAACCGTCGGTATGATTTATCAACATTCAGAGGCGGATCTAGCAATTTGGCAACACCGGATTCCTCCATTTAAACCTATGCTAAATAATCGATTCTTGTCGGAGCACCTGGCTCCTCCTAGAATCGATACATTTCCAAAGGTTTATGTGAAGGAAATCCGGTGTTGCCAAATTGCTGGATCCGCCAATGTCAACATTCTTACTAAACTCCTGAAGTATTGAATTACTTAATAACAATAAAATAACATAAACTCTAATTACCGTCCACGATGACTGAACTTTATTGATATATTCGATCATTGCGTCCTGATTTTTGAGACTAAGAGTTTCAGGTTCACCCGAAATAATTTCTCTGGCTGATGCTGGAAGCAGAGTTAACATTTTCAAGAGCGAAAAAGCTTGAATAAATTTCCATAGATAAATTGTAGGTCTCAAGAATGCATATTTTCGATTGACTTCCCTGAAAAAAGAACAATTGAAATTCTCGCGTCAAACAAATTACATATGTACCTACGTGTAAAATGTAACGTTTTTGACTTGTGAATAAATGTTTTCCTACTTTCATCAATTCAATTCTTCTGGAGATGAATAAAAATCAGTAAAAATTATACCATTGAATTTGAAAATAGGATGGATTTCTAGTGGGGTGAACGAAGAAATTGTTTAGGTGAAATTTTAAATTGAAGGAATCTGTCATTTTTGAGGTGATGAAACATTCCTTATTTTTGTCTTGTCATGAAAATGGATCTTTTTCGTGGTCTGTCCGGAAGATTATTCACGGGTGAGGGGGAGAAGAGGGGTCTCATGATAAGTTCTCCGAGTTTCTTCTCATTGGGACTGGCGAGTGCGTCTTTTCTTCCCTTTAGTTACGTCCTCTTCCTTTCCTGGATGGCCAAAAATAACGCACATAAAAAAATCCGATTATCCGGAGCTGATGTCATAAGGTCCAGTTACACGATCAAATTGAACCATCAAAATGGGCCTCTCATTTGTCGCATCCTCACCTCAGGTCTTTTTCCACCAATCAGAGCTTCAGTTTGATGGCTCAATTTGATCGTGTAACTGAACTTATAAGGACTTCGGATTATCCATATTCGGATCGATTTGGCAGGGCTGTGTAGTTGACTAAGGCAGGTCGATTTGGGACTCCGGGGCACTCATTTCGGTTGAATTACTCTGTCATTTTGCAATTTTTGGAATGCTTCAACAGCTAAGATAAAAACGTGATAGAATCAAGTTAGAAAGTTCAAAAGACAGAATCTTTCTTCCAAACTTGCAATATGCGCCAATTCATTTATGTTTGCACATAATTGAATATTATTTTCTCTATCGATTATCTGGATCCTTTATCACTTGGATTAGTTCGGCACAGATGATCCGGTTAGCAAGAGCTTTGTATTTTATTATTTCCCGTGGTTATTTGAAACATATGGACGTATTCATGCTAAAAGGAACTATGTTACACACAATCCCAATGCACATAGTTCCTTTTAGCATAAATACGTTCATATTTAGTTTTATCACGGTGAGTTTCACCCCTGTGGGAGGATAGGGGACTTAGACAACGGGGAGTAGCAAAGTGCCAAAGAGCGCTGTAAAAGCGGCTTCTCTGTATGTACATACATATTTTTTTTCAAGTTTTATAAATTACGAAGTATGCCAGACCTACCGGGAACGTATCATTTCCGTAATATTTTGGTAACTCCTTCTCTTTCCTTCGTAGCCAACCGTAAATATTGGAACCAAGGACCAGGAAATTACCACTTAAACATGTAGAGAACTAGTCAGTCTTATCCAGATGTGTGTCATTTTAGCACATCTTGTAATAAACTGGCTAAAATTTTGCAGATTTGAAGATATGTTTTTTCTATCGCCTCAAGTTGGACTCCCTTCCAGCAGAATGTCTGACACAGTGCAGGTCGTTAGCTTGCGGAGTTATGCTAATAAGTACTTAAACCATGAATCAGTAAGAAATTGAAGATAATTCAGTGACAAATCATGTGCCAGCACATACTGTCACTTTCCAACACTGCTCTGACTGAAAAAAGGCAGTAAATTAAGCAATCATTACCCAATCAAAGGGAATCAGAACGACGTCCCAACTCCTATGTCTCCAGCTGAAAAATAAGCCAATAAATTAAGACAGCATAAACCAATCAAAGAGAATCGGAATTACGTACCAACTTCAATGAAAATTCAAAATGTTCAATATTTTCCATTGAAATCATAACCGCTGCTAACGGTCAAAAAACGGTGGCCAAATTTTTGCCAAATTTTGGCCAATATGTTCAAGAGTTCCGGTAATGGCCAGGTTCTGGCCATGTGATAGCTCTATGACAGTACCTGCGGCGTATTTTGCAAATTTCTCGTATCGTCAGTCTGATATCAGATATTATACAACCAATTTTTTTGCACATATGTTAACTAAGTATGTACGTAACAGTATGGTAAAATGAAGCTGGGTCCACACTATTTCGTCAGGAAAACATGGCCAAAAAGGTTCAAAAATTTTAATGAGAGTCGAAAATGTTGAGCTCTTCTGACATTGTAACTCTAGCTGGAATGTGTGAGCTCTTTGGCCTTGTTTCCCCCGCAAAATTGTGTGGTCCAAGCACTACTTTAGCACATTGTTACATTCAGTTTGCGCCACGTTTCATATTGTTTTTTTCGTGCTCACTAAAGCACGTTGAGAACGCAAATAATTCACATGATCAAAGTTGTCAATAGTGTCGAAGATTTTTTTACGTTATAATTTTTAACTCCAAGGAATACAAATTGACTTATATTAAACAACGAACTTTCTCGGTTCAGGTAACCGAAATTTTCGGTCACAGAAACCGAACTTTGACCCAGCTTATTGAAATTCGGTTTTTATGACCGACACTTTTGTTACCTGCGCTGAGAAAGGTTCGGTGCCCAAAATGAAAAGACATTCATTTGCAACCGAATTTTTCCCCTCAGTTCAGGGTTTAAACATGTATTGGCTATGGTTACACGCTCAAATTTCCATCAATTTCCGATCAAATGGTGACTGGTGCGCACCATCTACCATCAAATTTCTGCGGCCTGCAAAAATTTGATGGTAGATGATGGAGCTGTGGGGCTCATCCTTCATCTGAAATCCACACAACCGTGCTTATTTCATGCTTATTCCAATCAACACGCTGTTTTAATCAATTTTACTCATCAACCTAGATAACTCTCGACCGCCATCTTGGTCATCTTTTTGATCGGAATTTGACGGAAATTTGAGCGTGTAACCAGGCCGTAATATTATGCTTCCTCTCGGAATAATTTGATCGGTTGACAGATAGTACGTCGGTCACCTTCTACTCAGTTGCATCATAACCTCCCGTAGAGACCATGCCTCATCTACAGAACTCAGCGTCATCTGTTCCACCGTCCTTCACCTTGAGCATATTAGCAAACCTATAATGCTCACAGTGTCTCTATATCTCAGGAAGCAAAAAACCAACTTTGAACGCGAGAGTTACGATTGCATCGACGGCGGTTGATTCATGCGCTGTTTGTGCACTTGTGTTTGTTCTTGACATTGACAATGAGCGATGTTCATACATCATCTTCTGTCTTGGGAGTTGGAGAAGCGCACACAATTGGATCTAGATTTGTGAGTTTGAGGGTTTGAGTATGTGTAGGGAAATGTCCTTCAGGTGATTCGACGGACGCCATTTTTTTGTCAGAGCGACGTGCGATAAATCGCATCGATTTGTTCCATAATTTCAGCTACTTGTCATTTTTTTCAAATTTTGAGATCGCACTTTTGTTGTCATGAGACTTAAGAATTCATGTACCAACTTTGACAAAGAAATTCAACGTATTTAAGGCAGGGTTTTTAAATATATTTAAAGAACTGAGTGCAAAGAAGACTCATATGTATTTCTATGAGAGCGATTTTGCTCAGGCCAATTTCACTATTTTTCCATTTCATATTATTCTAGTATACCATAGAATCATAAGAGTAACCGCAAAACGGTCAGGGGGTTTATTTACTCCCTAATTATTACTAATTTTACAAAATTATTTTGTCGTTTTACATCAAAAATATGGTAGTAAACGCGGAGTTTAACAGAGTAAAACGGGGCTGGTTGGGTCGTAACTATAACGTAACTTATTTGATTAGATCATCGATAGCTGTAATTATTTAAAAACATCTTCGCGGTTAATTTGTTCTTTACTCTGCATGTATAATGAAACATGAGAAATCTTTAAGAAAGGATTTACGCAAATTGTAAGTTGTTTGCAATGTCCTCGTGGATTAGTTCTGTAGATGATAATGTTTTACTACAACACTCAAAATAAAAATTGTCTCATATTTCGTGTAGCAAGATTTAAATGTGTTAAATGAATAATGTTTGGTTAAGTTTTGACTTTCGGCTCAGCTGCAAAAAGAAATTCTTCACATCCACTTTCATTGGAGCCACTCTTGATTTTAAACAGTCCTTTGTCACCCCACTCTGGGTTCCAGGAGTTCGCGCACAACCAGTAATTGATACCGTTCTCTGTACCATAGCCAAGCACCCTCACAATGTGCCCTCCAACTTTTGCGCCAGTTACATGGAAGTATACTCCTGGAGAATAGAACACAAAAATTAATCATCCCACTCAAAGATTTTGACCATCGTGTAGTAGGAGTGTTCAAAATTCAATGATAATGAATCCAGATCAAGTAGTGACTGAAAGGCATCTTACACTCTTAATGATCAGAACCGTCGTTTTTCGATCAAATTAATTCTAAAACAAACATTACACGGCAAAACCAAAACATTCAAATTAATACTGCTGCATGGCATTGTATTTTACTATAACCATCAGAAATTAGATATGATGCTCGTAGCAAAAGTTTAAGTGGATACTTTTTCATCATAAAAAATTGCGCATTAGCATGGTATTCGAATACATTCATAGTTTTAAAATTGCCGTAAATCAGTTTAGCCGTTAAGTTAGATTTACTAACGACACCAGTTTCCCATGTTAAAAGCGTTCGAAGCAATGAATAATAGTTAAGCCAATTATTTACCGGATTTATAAAGACGGAAATCTTCATTTACGTTGAACCACATTGTGACAGGACCTTTTTCACTCAATTCCTTCTTTAGATTTGCAACTTTTACTGCATAAGAACGTTTACCTGTTAAAAAATAACAATCAGCGTTGATTTTGTGGTTGACGTTACGTAAAATCATGCCGTCCACACATCCACCATACGAAAGATCTTTGTTTCACTGAGAGAAAAAACTGTGTAATCACTTGAACATAAGTGTTGTGTATCACTACAGCTAAAATATTCTTGTCTTATTCATGTGATCTGTTTTGAATGCGGTAAGGACAAAGTAGCATCATCTTTGCTACATTGCTATACACGTACGATTCACTTCCGATATATTGCCTAATTCAAATCAAGAGTTTATTTTGCTGTTTACGTTTAGTTGTTGTAAGTTATACTAACCAAAATGTCGGTCCTTGTCCATGGATATTTTGTAGTTCGGGTTGATGCACTGCTTTTGACAGGTCGGAAGAACTGTATTGTTATATGAGCGGCAGTCTGGATATTTTCCTACCACGTGATGAGAGCAAGGTTTAACCATATACGGCATACAGCCCTGTAACGCAGACGACGTAAAATATTTCACTAAATTGACGATTTTTCTATGGTGATCATTTATTTTCCAAATCTCCGATAGTCAACTCATTCTGGAGTTTTGTACGTCACCGAGTCCAAAATTTGACAAAGGAAAGGTAGAAAGATCTTAATGTACATCCCAAGTAATGATTGTAAATCGTTTTGCCTTTCGATTTACTTTGGGGGGGGGGTGTTGTTAAAAACAAATTACTATCGAGGTTAATATTTTCTAGATAATTGCCCTGTTTTCGAGGTGGTAGCAAATCTTTGAACGAAAGTACCGTATAGAATCACCATAAAAAAATTGTCAGCTTTCATATGATTTGCCTAGGATCTGACGAATAATATTTTGACTTCCGAAATAGCATAAAACCACGTCTACCTGAAATTCATCTGCAACTGCTCACCGTGTGTTTTGTATCTAAAACACCTACCAAAACGATTAAGTAACATATTGACTGTCGAACATTTTCTCACCTCATTGCTACCAAATTCACCACCGGTTACCACTCCGTGCTTCACGTAGAATTCAAAAGCTTTGCTGGCATAACCTCCAAAACACCCGGTACCGCACTCATCTTCTACACAGCAGGACGCAATCTCCCATGATGAGATCCAGTCGTTCGAGGCACCCTTAGTATTGATGCATATTCTGTCAGTGATCACGGAGGCCACGGCAACAGCCTAAAAACAGACGTTTTACTTGTCTTATTTTTGACTTTTTAACTAAAATTATCATACATCCAGATCATAAGCAATTAGCAATTGCAAGAATTTGCAAGTCACTAAATAGTCATACAACGAGAAAAAGCTATGGTTAAAAGTAAACCTAATCAAAGGAGCTCCACATGAATTCTAAATCCGTAATGACTATAATTAGTAATAGTGGCTATATTTTTACCATTAAGTAATGACTTTACTGACGTGATGGTAAAAATATCAATACGGCAGGTTATTACTGATACAAACCAAGAGCGAACCGAAACAGCACTAATGTAGTGCTCTCAACCATAGTTTTCTCAAGGCAAAATCCAGAATGAAAGGAAAATGATAACATCATCAGCCCTTTGGCTTAAATTGATAAAACGTGCACCTTGTTTCTGCTGGAGTTAGTAGAAACTGCTGGTACATTCGCTTGAGTGTGAATTGAGATAGCTGTGAACTGCATAGTTAAATTTGGGTCGGATGGGCAACTAAACTAACTCTAAAGCCAGACACAGAGTATCACGGAACACAGAAGGGGCTCCAAATTGAGATCTCTTGCTTTAGAAGTCGTTTATCAATGAAGCCTGCCTTAACTGCTGAAAATTGTCTCGATTTTCGAGGCAGATTGCAATCGCCAGAAATGTTCTCAGCTCACACCTTCTCAACACAGAATTATTTTCTTCACATCTACCACTTCTAGCATCTGAACATAAAATTCTCCTCATCTACTCTTAATATGGCTGGTAGCACCTTGGACTTACACTCACATGCTTCCTCACTGAATATGAGTGTGATATGTATTGAAATTAAAAAAACACCGCTTGCCGTTCTCAGCGAAATGATTATTTTGATGGTTAAAATGATTAATCCATCAATGACTCTTACCCAACAAGATCCACAATTTCCTTGGTCGTAGACATGAGAGACACTCGGGCAGTTGGCCCACTGTTTTCTGGCGTCAAATTCTGCGGGTGGATCGGATATCCCGTAACTGTCCCCCAATTCAGCTTCCGAATCATCAAAATCATCAAAAATCGGAAGTTTTGGTAGCCGGTCAATCTGCGGGACGGGAGCTGAAGAAATCCTTTTTAAGTAGTCCTCAGATATGTCGTCAGGGAAGTTTTTCCCTGCCTGGAAATTATTTCCAAGACAAATTTACTTCGAAATCATGCATAAAAAGCGCTACCTGTTTACAGATAATCAACTTCTCTGCCACGATATTTCAAGTTAGGTGTGGAATGTGTCTTGAGTAAAATGTCTAAAAATGCAACCTAACTTGAGCTATGAAGTTTTATACTATAAAAGTTAAAAAAAAAAAAAATATATATTCATTTTTTTTTTTATTTAAGAAGTGCTATTTAAATATTGATTTTCGGTATTCAAGTCTCAAAATGTTGAATTACTCTTCGCAAAGTGTCGGAGAATTATGATAAAGAATAGATCATCTTACTATCCATGATGACTGAGCATTGTTGATGAAGTTAATCATAGCATCCGTATCCTTGAAACTGAGTTTTTTGAGGTCCATAGAAGCAATGTCCCTTGCTGTTACCTGAACGAGAATGACACCTATCACAAGTAAAATATCAGCTAAACACATCATTTGCGGGCGCAAACCTGCATGATGTGGCGTGAACAGCAGTTTTCTTCTTTATTTTACTGTTTAGTCGATTCTGAATGTGACAAAATCGCTGGCACTTCGGGGCTGCGAAAAATTTCAAAGATGAAAGTTTGGAGTCTCATTGAGTCGACACAAACAACTGCATCCGTGTTTTGTGCGCATTCGAGCTTGGAAAAGAGTAGCGATTCAAACAATGGGACATTAATCACGGGCATTTCAAACTTTAATTTTCCCAGAACCACCTTCCACTCGTCTATGAGTATCTTCCAGCCCAATTGAGCATCTTGTTTTTGTTCTTTTGGCAGCCTCTCTTCCGTATCCCCGTCGATGCGACCATGCCAGGATATCGGTTTGTTCATAACGTCAATTTGTCAAATATCGTAGTATTTTCCATATGTATACATTTTCCTACGAAAAAAAGTAGCAAAATTTTTAAAACGTGCGCTGGTTCCATTATACTAAATATGATCCAGTTCTTTAATTCTTTATCTGAGTAAATGACAAATGGTCCATTCAGAATTTACCCGTTTGCGTGCTTTAAAATCGCAAGTTGAAAAACGCGACGCGAGTTTGAATGATCGCGCTAAACACTGCGGTCGTCGGAAAACGCACGTTAGCGCCTGCAAGACTGCATGCATACTACAAGCATTGCGCGTCCTTCACAGCACATGGTGCGCGCATGCTAGTGCCTGCAAGGCTGCATGGATACTTCTCGCATTACGTGTACGGGCACAACGTTTTTTTTTTTACGGCTTACATGACAGAGCGTGCATCCTAGTTCATGTTCTCGCAGAGACTTTTTGGCGTTATCGACTTTTAATTTAATTTAGGCTCAGACGAGCCGAGAGGTAAATAATGGACTAAAGGCAAACCACGAGAGACCCTATAGTTCGTCCATCATCCCCCTTTGTCTATGACAACCATCCATTCCAACTAATAGAAGTATTGTATGATACATTTCGATGACTAAAGTGCGAAACCACGTATCTCCATACTGATGTATTGAAATTTCCGTTTCTATTGTAATATTTCGAAGAGAAGAAAGCCAACTTTATAGCTTGAAATTTTTGCAGATTATTCTGCCGACAGTCGAAGAAAAGTCGAGGCAGTTTTTAAGAAATTACGTTGCCTGGTTTTCCAATGAAAAGCTAAAGTACGGCAGGAAGTCTGCGACATCGCAAATGCCGCGGAAAAAAAGCGTTAGGGGTCATCCCCTAAAATTGGGGAACTACCCTAATTTGTTGGATGACACAGGCATTTCCGATTATTTTTGATAGTATCGCAACTCAAGTTGGGGTGGTATAGTAGCATTTGGGTTCGTGACCGAATTTATTGGGGTACTACCACGATGAATTAGAAATACCCAGGCGATATTTTATTTATTTTAGTTTGTATTTATATTAGTGTAAATGAGCGACACAAACATAGTGTCCAAGCATATTTGTCAGTGAAAACCCCCCAAAATTTACTTTTTAAAGATCATTATAAAAATCACTTAGAGAATAAAATTCCATACAAACTAATAAGGTTTTTAACCCCTTGAAAAAAGCGTCAACTTCCCAGTCAACTGTCATCTAACAACCCCTAGCTCTTTTTTCCGCGAGAGATACGTGGTACCGCACATTGCCCATCGATATTCAATTCTCGAATGAAAATTTTGCTGCTTTGAAATGCAATTACATTATTCTTTTATCCGGGAAACAACCATACGACTAAACTTCTCTTCCTAGCGAGGAAGTATTACCAATAGTTTCACTGTTCCTTTAAAAGTCCGTGACTGCCTGGGCTGGAACATCGAAAATGCTAATCATGCATGATTACGGGCCAAATGCACTCCCACCACATATGCGTCCCGGCGCGCTGGCGCTGGGCTGGTGGCTACCGCGCGCGCGTAGTTGGAAGGCGTTGCTTAAGTCACCTCGGTGTTTTATTGTCCACGGAGATAAGCATAATGCATGTTTACAGCGGCTACTGAAAAATATCTTCCGCGTACGAGGTGCGTGCCCGGAATTATTCAGTCAAAATCGTGGTCTACCCGATCAGATACAGCCCCCGCCGCCACCCCCTCCCCGCACCGCCGCCACCCCCTCCCCGCGCCGCCGCCACGATTCAACGCTGGATCGCGTAGTGTTAGTTTATGGGCATGGCGCATTAATGCGTTGCCGAATTGAAGTCCGGGTTTTTTGACCGTGGGAGGTGAAAGGGCCTAAAATATGTGCCGCTCTGAGGAGGAAGAGGGTTTGAGTTTGCGTTACGGGTGCGTTACAGGTGGGAGGGAATAGTCCAGAGCTGCGTTAATTCTTCCAGCTACCCCACACGTGATAAGATACGATTTTGTGATGTCGAGTACGAGTCTAATGGGAGATCGGAAAATTGACACTGGGTCATAATCGATTCCAAATGGACGGAGTTGAACAGAAAGGAACCAAGCCACATCGGGCTCGAACCGAGAAAAAGAGGTTTCAAGTTTGGCTCCTGAATAAGACTCAATGTAAAAGATAAACTTCAAGTTCAAATTCTGCAAAATTTGCTCCAACAAAAACTTTAAATTTTTGGCGATAGATAGTAGAACAGTGGTTGAGTTCAAAACCACTCATAACTCAATTTTTTCCAAAATGTGGGTTGGTTTCTTTCTGCTTAATTCAGTCCAAATGGTCTTAAACGCAAAAAAAATTAGAACAAATTTTAAGAGTAAAAAACAAGTTTTGCGACTGTGAAGTTCAAGTAATGCTGAAATCGGGACGTTATAGTTTTTCAGAAATTTATGATGAAGGAGGCTTTTCATCCTATATTCATCATAAAAGATCATCACTCATCATTCTCATCATCACCCCTCCGACGTAAGGACGTATCTCGATACCCACGTGAGCCCTAATTTACGTATAAATCTATGCTCTCCGGGGTTCATGTGGAAATCGAGATACGTCCTTACGTCAGAGGAGCGACGAGATATCCGAACAGAACGTTACGCATTTCTAGTGAGGGTTGCAGGTCTACATATATGTTATCTGTATGTTAGAGGAGGGAGGATTAAAAAAAAGTCAGCATTTCATATTGAAGGAGGTTGCATGTTATGTGAGGGACTCAGGTGCAGTGCAATGTTGAGAAAAATAGCGGAAAATTCATGTTCTGAGAACTGTTTTTACCGTAGCACCCGTTTCTTGGGAGCTGAAAAAAACTTAAATTGCCAGAAAGCGAATTTCAGCCAAAAATGTTGTGATATTCGTTCTGGCAACAATGGTCACAAGAAACTGAGTCCGTTCTTCAGGGCTGTTTGCTCACAGCATTTCCTCGGTAGTGCTACATGGAGTGAATATCCATGGGCGTACAATTTCAGATAAGGGCGTCAACGAAAAATCGCAAAAGCTACCTCGATCCTGTTGGACGATCAATCGAAAATGTAACCGCTACCATACGTGTAAAAGCGTTCTGTGCATGTAGTGAGTCTTGTAGAAAGCAATGGCTCTCTGTTGTTCATAGTGAAATACATGATCTAGGCGGAGTATGGCTGGAGGAAACAAGATCATTATACCATTACAGATACATGTATCTGAGTCCCTTGTCCACTTCGTAAATAAAATTCATTCCGTCTTGGAATTGAACAGGAAAAAGTGGAATATAGAAACTCTTCTCTACATCGCGAGCTCATCAAATATCAACATTTCTTCATAATCTTGAGATGGTAAGAAGGTTGATGCTTATGTGATGATATCATGATTTTGCGGAAACGAGATTGTATGAAAGGAAGTCCAATTTGCAAATTAAAATTCTTTATGGTCCATTGGTAGCATCATCAAATGGAACGAAGTATGGTGCAGGAATACGGATATTCAACACGGTTTCCAGATATCATATGACGGTATTTTTTGAAACGAGGTGTTTGATAGTTCTTCCATGGTAAAAGAAAAGGATGTATGAACATTCGGAAGTTGCCAAATTTATTTTTGAAAATTATGTATTCTTCCAGTAAAGTTTTTGATGTTATTTTTCAAACGGCTAGGCAATTTAGATTAAATTGTGGTTATAATTGTGCGAAAAATTCAAAGAAAAATGAACATAAATATTGAGACGATTTGGGATTTATCGGAAGAAAGTTTGAAACGTCCTAAGGTTCATCCGACGTTTTCTCTGAGCATACCACCAAATTGCTATAATTCTTTGCATTAGCCTGGGTAATCAACCCCTCATAGCTGATGTCTGTCCAACAGACAACCACAACAAATTTAATTCCCTTTTACAGGTACCGATACCACCTCTCCCCACTGTCCCCTCCGCCGAGCACACGCCCTATTGTGTCCGCACCCGGGATTAATGACGGTCAGAGCGGTCAGACGTCCGACTTACCGGCCACCGAATTGTTGCCACATGTGGTTATCACCCTTGGTGATTCTCATGGTTACTGGATTCTTGATCATATAAATGAAGCCTAGGAAATCTAGGAGCCTGTAGATAGGAGAGACGTCATCAGGCTTCGTTTTTTAACTTCCCCCCCGAGTCTGAACGGCACCTCATTGACGGCATATAGTGGAGCATTACAAGTTCAAACCTCGCGCCGTCGCGCCTTCAATTTTGTAGATACAACACGGACATCCATCATGCACGAATAGTTGTATCTCTGCGCCGTCATCAAACACTTGTCCTTTCCCTTTGCTCTATTTCCATGTTGTGGTGGTTCCGCGTGTCTTATTTGTAGAGGTGCTTCAAGGGCTTTGTGAGCAACATTGTCAAAGATAGGAGAAACGAAATCAGGCCTCTTTTTTTTCATTTTATCCCCGAGTCTGAGCGACACATCACTGGGAGCGGAGCATTGCGAGTTCACGCTTCATGCCATCGCGCGCCTTCAATTTTGTAGATACAGCACGGACATCCATTAAGCACGAATATTTGTATCGCTGCCATTAGCGCGCGTGAAAGGGTCTCTTGTTTTTTTTTTTTTAAATTTAAGAAAATTTCAGGTTAATTTAACTCAAAATAGGCCAAGAAGTTTCTATCGAGAAACCTCTTGGTTTATTTTGGTTTTAATTTTTCTCATTGCATATTATTCATCACCAGTCGGCAGCTCTTCACCGCGGATTCTCCTGACTTTTCAATTTTCATCATGCGCTGTCAATAATCTGCACAGCCATCTTTGCACTTTCGTAATTGCATTACACATACAGTTCTCCTCTTGTGCACGGAAAATGTCACCAGCTTGCTCTCAACATTCTCAGACAGACCGCAATGAAAAAGGTCGAAGTGTCGTAAAACCATGGAATTTGAAAATAGAAATCAATAAGAAAAAAGTGACACACCTGGCAACGTCACTCTTTTTAATGCCGTATTATGGGCGCTAGATTTGAATTTATGACCTCCCGAACCCACTCAGATGTTGCCGCCTCGTCAGAAAATTTCAATTCAATTCTACCCGTACATAGCAAAAGGGGTCTATATAAATTTTAAAGAATGGCAACACTTTGTCCAGAGTGAACAGTAGCTACATTGAAGGATTAAGGTGTTCTTAAGGAGGCCTGTATAATGTGCCTGATTAAAGCGGCTCGCTTGTGCCTCTGAGACGAAGGTATGGCATTTGATTGGGGGTATTTGCCGCCGCTCAGTGGATCGAGTCAATGGAAGAGGTCGGACAAAATTTAGAAACTTTAAAAGCTTGTAACACCGTTTATACAAAACTTTGAGATTTTAAAAGTTGATCTATTTGTTTCCTCGTCAAATTTTCTTCTAAAAGCACCCTTTAAAATTTAAAATGTGACAAATTAAACATCAAATTTTGCAGTTTTAGCCAAAAATTGCATGCCCGACTTCACTGATTGCCTCGATCCACTGTGCGCCGTGTGCTTAATACTTTAACGCTGACTCCCTGTGGTATTTACTGTAAAGCTATATGGATATCACACCTCATTTGTACTTAATCGTGTGGGAGTGACTTGAAATAGTGATATGTCAGGGTGCGAAGAAATGCGTCGCATAGATCCAGTAAATCATTTACCCTCACTCCGGAGAATAAACAATAAATCACTTCAAAGTAACTGGTGTGAAGTTTTTATCACTCAAGGGGCTTCATAATTACTTATGCACTGGAAAAACCCAGGGTTGTTGTTTCTTATCTTTTTTATGTAAAATTTTCATTTATTTTTTTGCATATTTTTATGTAATCATAAGATCTTTGACAAAGTTCTTAAAATCTCAGAATTGAATTTTTGAAAACACTGTTTGGGGTAAAATTTTGCGTGTGTATGTACCATGGAAGAAAACAATGTAGAATTAATTTTAAATTGACTAGCCATTAGTTGCATCCATTCCTTTTGATGCGGCTTAAAAATGATTACTAAGCAATGTTTCTACCGAAATTTAATTAAGAAGTACTCTTGTGACCTTTCGATCCTGATTATTTCAAATTGTGTGTGATGATTCTCGAGCTTAAACTACAAGAAATATGTCTGCAAACCTGAATGAAACAATGTTACAAAACATCTTGTTAACAATTATTCGGAGGAGTATACGATCCAATCAACAAAGACTCCTCATTTGAATACAACAAGATTAATTTCCTTCGGAATATTACAACTACGCACCGACAGAAAAAATGTCCACGGATGCTTTGTGAGTTTGTAAAAAATATTTAGTGATGGATGTTGACTTGACCGAGCATCGGCTATATAGGCGAACTCTGCGGTTTTTGAATGATTTATACGGAGGTGCGTGGGTAGATACGTTTCAGAAAAGACGACGGATGCCAAGCGGAGATGCCGATTTCTTGAGAATGTCATTGATACCCGAATGATTCAAGTGAATGGAATAAATTTCGCACAAAATCTCGCAACGATGCAGATCGATTCGACTGCCAACGGGTGATATTCGCAACTTCGAAAACAGGGGTTTTTAAGCGTGATAAAAAACGCTTGCGACACAGTTTTGTTAGATTGAGCAAATCTTTCATTCCTGAATGTCAGTCTATCAATCTTGGCTGCGTCGAAAGGGAATACTTGCAACTGAAACAAAAATATGTAAAATGTGAGACGTGCTGATTCTTAATTTAACCCACTAATCTGCGAGTCTTAGAGCACGATCTAGTAAAATATTGCATATTTTAAATCAATTTCTTTGAAAGGTTCATTTGTCCGTGCGTTGGGGACTTCAACGCATAGGTTGGAAAAAGAGCGAGGCCTCGAGAATAGAAAATAGCATCACAATTAGTCCGTTTGAAAATGTAAGTTTTGCCAACATCCTTGCTGTTGTGAGTTAAACATGGTACCAGACTTATGCCAACATAGAAACTTGAACGCATGAGTAGAAAAAACAGCGACAGCCTGAGTCCAAAAAATTAACGCTGTCTGTCTCAAAATACGTGCTTTGCTAAAAACAATCATGCTGGTGAGTGAAACATGGTACAATGTTGACGCAAAAACATTTTGGGACAAAACCACGCCCGTAAAACCTCAAATCGTGTTGGTTACAACGATTTTTAAATTTAAGATGAAAAGATTGCACTGCTGAGGGAAACAGGTCTTGCAGGATTTATAGAATGCTGTATATTCTGCAATGCTAAGGAAGAGCATTATGTACGCCTTTAGACGTTGCCAGATGTACTTCAATGGAAACAAGACTTTCTGAAGAAATTTTGATAATTTTTCTTCAACTTTTTCGGATAATATTGTTCGCAATTTGATCTAAAACATCTGAAAATTCCAAGGGGAAATATGAATAGTTATTCTCAACAATGCATGTTTTATAATATATCTAGAAAAATTGTTCATGCGGCGTATTTCATTAGCACGGCAGTATTGTGACCCATTTATTCTTTCAAAATTGAAGTGAACCCTTCCTCAGCAGCCTTCGTGTAATTCTACTTCAGAGACGTTTTTCTCAAAATCACAAAAATTTCATTTAACGCTGTCATCCAGTGTACCCTTCATAAAAAGTTAAATAAATCTTGAAGCAAGCGCTCCTGATGAAAGACGTCATTCAATCCAAAATTATGACCAAACCACCAACTAACCCTAAAGAAAGAATCAGTCACCCCCAGAATCAGTCTGCACGACTTATTTTGCTGTTGTTAGCTTCGGCGTTTGAATGACAACAACCTTGAATTATTTTCAAAAGTACCTGATGATGAGGGAAAGAAACCATGAGATAAACACACAATGAATAAGGTGTTTTGTGTTCATATTGCAAGATGACAGACATCAATCACGAGGGGGGGGGGGGGGGGGGGCGAAACGGGCCCCCTTCCCTTCATAATTTATTAGAACCATGTGAATTATTACTGGCGTACAAGTCCATCATCTTCACATTCTTATTTGATGATGACTTTTTTTAAAATACTTCTTCATTATGATTACGACTGGAATGTTTGTTTGCCATAAAAGTCAACGTGATATAGTTCTTTGGTCATAATTTGATTGATTCTAAAATATGTTTTGTTTTTTTTTCTATTGCAGGTAAGCCATACTTTAAATTGCCAGACTTCATTCGGGTCCGCTCGGTGAGATTTTCTTTTTTTTCTTTTTTTTCTCTTTTTTTTGTGATAGCGTATCAAAATATTCCTCCATTTTCTAGATTTTTTTTTTTAAAAAAAAAAAAGAAAAAAGTAATGAATTATCTCTTAAAATTTTTACAGAATAGTTGTGACAGGTCAAAATATTAAAACAAAATATCCAAAGATAACAACGGTTTGTTTTTCAAAGAAATAAAATACGGGTGGAAATTCGGAACGTCGTATTCTGAGCTTTGTGTTTTCTGAGTTTAGTCATCTTGACACAGGAAAGAAACTCTCATAAAAGTAGCCGGCGATTTCCGTCGCGCAAATAAAGCCGCATAAACCGGGTGTTGACCGAAGCTAAAATCGTCACGGACCGGAGACGCATGAAAACAATAGTGACACTGAACTTGGCTCTGGCAAAGGTTCAATGCAGCTGCAATTTTCCGCCCAAGGAGGGGGCCGGGGGGGTCCAAATCGGGGGGGTCCCCGCCGCGGTGGCCCCATACAGGATGCCGGATGTGCGCTCGTACCGCTCGTGCCAATCGTATTACAATTCATTTATCTAAGGTGCGGCGTTGTCATTTTTCGCATGATTCCCCCTGAAAGCTATGCAAAATATGCGAATGATTGCAGCGCTGTTCGGTGCCCGACCTTGGACGGAGTCACCCCGTGCTGATCGCTCCGTCCTTCTTCGTACCCTTTATGGAAGTGCACTTTCAAACTGGTTGCTACACTTGTACCCGATCATTAGGAGTTTAGGAAAATAAATCTAATGACTCGAGCGAGGGATGCCGGATATCTGGACGGACTATTCATGTCGCTGTGTTTGCTCGGTAGAGCCGAGATTGATGTTTGTGGGATGGATTATGCGCACTGAAGAAGAACCGATGAATTTATTGTGTGTATTATCAAATAAGTATCATCGTGCTCAGTTTGTGACTCTTTCCACTTAGAGGTGTATTGAATAAACACTTAGGGGAGGGGGAGGGTCACCTGGAGGAGGTTAAGGGGAAACGATTGGTTGACGATACCAAATTTGGGGTCAAGTGTGCTTTAACTTTGTCTTACTGATTCCCTATGGCAACGGTCTGTAGAGGAAACACATGATGTCCAATGGCTAAGAACTTATAATGTGTGACAGGTATGGGTGCATTAGAAATCTGAACACGAAAGAGGAGAAGCGCAGGAAAACAGAGAAAAAGATAGAAAAATACGATGAAGATAGAGGAAATGGTGGAAGGGAAAGAAAAAAGGTAGGAAATAAGAGGAAGGGGAGGAGAAGGAGGATAAAATAGAGAAAGGGAAAGAAAACAACGAAGAGATAAATGCCCTTCTCTTGTATTTTATCGTCTTTTAGCCATCCTTTATCGTCATCTTCTTCTTCATATTTCTTCTATCCTTCTTTTGCTCCCTAACTCTCTCGTCTTTTTATGTTTCTCTCTTTTCCTTACCATCTTCTTTTTCTTCTTCTTTTTACGATTTCAATGCTTGCCCATCTAGCAGATATTGGAAGTTCTGAGCAAGGGGCATGGTGAACTTTGCAATAAAGCGACTGATCTTACATCATTTAAACCTACGGAAAATAATCGATTATCAGGATATTAGCAACGAAAACCTTAACGATCGATTCTTTACCATATCTTCAAATCAAAACACATCGATAGCCGATTATTCACACCTTGCCACCGATCCCACTATATCTGCACGGAGAAAAAACTTCGTGCATGAGACCCGAAGTTGAGGTCGTATGGATTTCTGAAGTTTTCTGATCATGCATCCGAAAACTTGAGGTCGAGCTGGCGAAGGTCGGATCAGGCATCGAGGCACTTCAGTATGTACCGGAGTACTTCAGATGCGTGACCCGAACTTCGGCAGCTGGACCTCAAGTTTATAGATGCGTGATCCGAAAACTTCAGAGACGATATGACCTCAACTTTGGGTCCCACGCACGAAGATTTTTCTCCGTATGAGGGTGTTCACACCAGGGTTACAAAAATTATTTTAAAAAAAAAACCCAAAAAGAGAAACTCCCCTGAAAGACACCCTCCTTACTCGTAGAGGCTGCCACGAGGCACAAATCTTGATCGGAAGAAGCTGTCCAATTGTAGACCTTAATCAAGAGCCGACAGCAGACCAGACAGCCGGGTCGGTCACAGATCACGATTGAGCAGCCGACAATGGCAGCACGCCGTATGCCTCAATCGTATAGCATTGTGGCCGAGGCGAGCGTACGTTCAGCCACGCATTGAGATGTTATCACAACTCGTGGTTGTGCGTTCAGCTCAGCAAACGTGAGCTTGCGGATCAAGATCCCTCTCTGGCGCTAGCAGTGCGATTGTGTACTCGCACATTACAAGCTAACGCGAGAGGATGAACGCACGTGGATGACGTCATTGCCAAAAGTTCCTGAAATTCAAAGGGTTTTCTTCAGAGATCACGGTTAAGACTTCAGCTTCTCCTCTCCTCAGTGAGTCGTTGCAATTGCTTAGCGTTGCTCCGGGCCGGGGGCACAGTAAAATAGGGGGTTTTTCCCGAAATATCGAGGTAAGAGGTGCGAGCAAAGTGTTCATTTTAATCATGGAGAAATATTTTCCTGTCAATGATTTCCTACGTGATTTTGGAGACAGCTAGAATTCCAGTCATCAATGTGATTCCTATAATGATAGCTATAATTTTATGAGAACAGCGGAAATTCTGATTATCTCGATTCAATTCCATCCCTCTCTTTTCTCATCGAGCGCAAACGTCTTTTTGAAGGAACAAGCATTTTTTTCGGCAACCTGCCATCTGCCATATTCTGTATTTAACCAAATCATATCACTTTTTTCGGCATAACTTTATAAGCCCTGATCTGTTTGGCATCAAGGACGCAATTCTATTTACAAATTCAAGTTGATCCATGATAGAAATCATCTGTATCGTCTTTATGAGCTCAGATTCACTGTTTCATTTTTATTACTCCTGACGATGGACACTTTACGCCCCTCAGTCATAAAAATTTCAGGTTTAAGCCATAGACAGGCGCGTTTGCAAAGGCATGGAAAAGTAGCACTTATTTTTCTTGGCGGGAACTCTTTTCTTCAAGTTGGCAACTTGGATCGATAATGAAGGGCTATTGTTCGGGTTAGAGTGAAGGAGGCGTGGTCCAAGATTGAAACCTCACCGTCCGATAAACATGAGTGACATTTCGATTCTTTCGCCAAGTCTGATCGATCATCTTGATCGGCCTTTCGCTTCGACTTCCACCGTTCAGCGAGGTAGATGCATCAGATGACATTTCGAAAAGTCCGAAATCCCTTTGAGCTGTCCCTGCAACTATGGTGAACCGCTGTTCGAAAGTAACGCCTTTTTCTGCTGCTCCCTTTGTGGAGGAGTAATTTATGGCTTCCGCCATTAATCATTTATCCAGAGATTGTCGCTTTGGACTAGTTATACATGAGTGTGTGAAGATCGGCCAGATTCTACTGTGACGGAACGCATGGAAGTCGTCATCTTCTTATCGTTAGACGGACCACATTTTGCAATTATATACGATGAATTCTGGCTCAGTTTAGGAACAACGCATCTACCAATACTTTCCCCATGCAGAGAAGTGATTTTATGGATGAGCCAGAAATTGTAGTTCCTAATATTCAAAGTCCAAATGGACTGGCTTAAATCGAAAGGAACAAAGTTTTTGGGGAAAAGTAAGGAGTAGGAGTAGAGGAACTAGGAGTAGTTTTGAGTTTGAGCGTCATGTAAGAAATTCAAATTTTAGACAAATATGTTTAATGTGAAAATAATACCTTTGAAATCTATTCGCGACATTGAATCTTACGAATGAGTAAAACTGCAAATCTCTTGTTTTTAGTTTGATCTTGATGTGACTTTCGTATTTTCTATTTAACTAGTTCCAATATCGTCGTTTCCCTCACTAACGAACGTAACTGTGTTTCAATGTCGCCAAACTTCCCCTTGTAAGTTGCATTTTACCAGGAAAATCTTGGTAATTTTTTAGTGAAAATTTCACTGATTTTTCTCCTGATCTCGAGCAAAAATCAGGAAGATTTCGGACAAAAATTGTGCAAGTATATTCTTGTAGAATATTAAATTGTTTGAGTAAATTTTACAACCTTAGAATGGAGTTAGGTTCTTTTGTCCGGGAATCGACGATACATGCTCGTTGCCGAAGAGAAACAACAGACAACTTTGCTTCAAAGGGTCCCATGGGAATCTCCGAACGTGAGATGAATGATGAACAAAAGAGAGTCAAATCTGAAAATTCTAACAAAAATAATGACTGGAAAATCATTTTGGGCGATCTTATGAACTGAACTTTTAGTTCGGTTGACGGCCTGGACCCAATGGACAATGGATCTGCTACCAGTGCCCATTGTGTGCTTATGTCGGCAAAAGGGATCTAGCCTCCCGACGCTACAAAGTACCATCCCAGAAGGAAGCTTTCCTTTAAAGTTCATAAAAACGAAAAAAAGAAAAGTTTTTCATAAACTCAATAAAGCGGAGTCAGAGACTTCATGGTACACTCGGAGATCAAAGATCTCTCTCAGCGTGACAGATCGCTTCAATTTCCACCTGCTCTGAGATTAGCGAATCGGAGTCAACGGTCTTCCCACTTATCGCGGGATCGGAGGGGAGGGGGGCTCCGGCTGGGCGCTCAGGAGCAGATGAAAACTGGATAAAGCTCGAAACCGTGGAGGGGAGGGGGGGTTAGTGTCACCGTCGAGACGGACGCGGCGCTAAAGAGTGACATTGTTCGTCACTCGAGAGGATAACGACGTGCTAATGAGCCACCTCGCGCACAACGCGTCGTTGTTTCCAAACTGGGCAGAATAATGTCGTTTACTCGGAGTGTAATTCTATATTTAAAGTAGAAAATAAGTAGGGCATACGACTCCGGACCCTAGTAAATGACTCGCTGGATAGTTGCGAAATTCACTACACTCGAGAGGGATAGGAAGGGTGAAGAAGGAAGCAGAGTATCTATACAGGGAGAGTACGGGCATGTCGATAAAGAGGTTAGGTCATGGAACTCTTAGGGCCCGAAAGGGTGGCCAACCTATGAATTGAAAAATTATCTAGAGTGATTTATTTATACAATTGTTACGATCCAAAACGTATGCTTAAAACGTATTTGACTTAGTTTTTGCATTAATTAACTCATTTTGAACTATTATGAAAATTCTTGATTTGATGTAGGAATCTGAAGATTGGCCGGGATACTTTTCGTGTTAGAAGGTTAGCTATCCTTTAGCTCCATATTTCGACGAAAACGAACGTTTCGATGATTGGCGCGAGTGCGACGGTGAAAGAAACAAAGCACCCTCCACTTGTCTCTTGGCGACAGGTGCAAACTTCTACTATCGAGAATTCAACGCTCTCTCATGGAGAATTATGAGGGAGTAACAGTCATCACCCTTTTTTCGGGTGTTGATCTACCAACTATAGGAGGATGATGAGCTTCGGGTGAAGTAATGAGCCAGACAAGTTTGCCAAACATGTTTGACCGAACATGTTGTTCAACATCCACCTAGTAGGTAAGTCCACGATTGAATGTTAGAGTCCCGAAGGTAAAAGCTTCCACCATCGCCAAGTTAGCAATGGAGGATCTCTTGTCTCTGGACGGTCCTAATTGAGTGTATTGATACAGGAATTTTTTTTCTGGCGAAGACAATCCTTGGCTGATGACTTATTTCAATCACATTTTTCGATAACCATCTTTCTGTTGAGCTTTTTTTTCGTTCAATTTTCTAATAGATTTTGAATTTCATCCGAAATCCTCCCTTGGATATTTGGATGCTTGCCATTTGTACCGCCCAAATTTTACCTGAATTATGTCCCATTATCCCCCTCCTCCCGGATTTCTCCCACATTTTGACCTTGATCTCAGAATTTTAAGTCCAGGGGGTATTCCAAACTCCGAGACTCTCCGATAAGGGGGGTGAGTACCATGAGGTCAATTAGAAAGCTCGTGTAATATCAAGAAGTTCTAAGGGGAATGGGCATCACTGCGATAGTCTCTGAATTGACAACAATGCAAAAGTTGGATGGAATCTCTTATTTGCGCTTGAAGCCAGCCGCGATCGCTTCGAAAGAATACCCGTCCTCAAAGTGCAGAGCGTCGGATTCTGTAGGGCTCAATTACACAAGGCAAATTCCGTGGTGACAACTGAGGAAAAGGAACTAGACGCAACAAAGAAAAGAACAATAACTTGATTACACGAACTAATGCAGTGTGAGTGCTGAGAAGTAAAAAAGCCCTGAGCAGGCCCTGAAACCTATCACTTTCTGTATAATGGGTATGTCCATCGTAATTGTCCAAGAATGCAGCTCTACTAAGTGTTTACTAAGTGTTTCCCTTTTTCAAGCTACTGTCACATCCTTATAAGGGTCGCTCTTGAGAATCAACGGTGATTATTGAAAAATCAAAGATGGAAACCCCCCTTCCCCCCCCCCCGTTTTGGTGTTTTAAGATGTTTTTGAATCATACATTTTTTTAATTTCTAGCATCGAAAAATATCACATTTGTGGTGATGAGAAGGATAGGAGAAGTTGATATATATGGATCTCAAACTTTATGATCGTCACTTTTATTATAATTTTTATAAATAAAATCTCAGAATTTTTTAATGCGGCGAGGAAATGTGTTAAAACTCCAAGAAACGATGCTCATTATGTAGACTGCAAATTTTTGAACAGGCAACTTGTGAGATCTAGCAAGAAAGACCCAAAACTTTAAAAATTAAACACTCGTTCACCAAAATTGTCTTATTTAAATGAAAGAATTGTCCTAAGATTTTCATTTATAATATGATTTTAGTCAATTTTATCGAAAAATTAGAAACTGAGCAATATTAGAATCATCACAATGCTGAAAAGTTGCCTGTCGCAAGATTTCCCTTCGATTCTAACAGCCCATAGAGCATAGAGGCTAATAAAACAAAAACCTCTCCTTGAGACCATTAAAATCAAGCTACCTAACTGGGAATCGAACCCGAGACCTCCAAAATCCTGACCGTGGGGCATGCAATCAAGGCCCAAAAAAAACGAAATTTGACAAAATCCGCAACGTCGCCAATTGCTTCATCTCAACTTTCGCCGGCGAAAAGTGTTTGCTCTCAATCCACGCACCATCCCTGCTGTTCGAACTTGCGAGCATTCCTGCGCCCTTCCTTATAATTTCAATCGCCGCTCGGAGTGACACGCGCTCGGACAAACGGACGTCTCTCTGCGAAATGGAACTAAGTGCATTAGGACATGAGCCCTGAGACCCATAAGAATATATGCATAACAGGGCTCACGTCATGATGCGTATAGTTCCGTTTGGCAGATATACGTCCAAATGGTGCTCGTAAAATTGAAATTAAATGAAGTTTAATACCGCGGACCGTTGCTTTGATTCCACGGCCCGGAGATATGTGACAGGAAACATTGACACAACCGCGAAAGCGCGCCGGCCCATAAATTCATTCCTGTTTGTTTAATGCTCCGCGTCGCATGGGTAGGTTTTCTTATCTCGTGCTTTTACGCGTCCTGAAGCGTTGGAACGTGTATCTTGTCCCTGTGTTTTCTTCTGCATGTCGAGGTGGAATGGTCTTCTTTTATAGCAATGTGCAAACGCACAAAAATAATACAGTTATGACTTTTTTACTGGTATGGGTTGGGTGTCAAAGGGAAAGGACTCCAATCATATTTCTCATTTGATATGGAAATATATGGTTCATGTCCAGTAATGAAATGCAGTAATTGAAATGCAGAATAACCTGGGCGAAACTTCAGGCAAATAAACTTTTCGAATAACTGCAAGCGATAGGACGTCTATATTTCCTGTTGCATGTGTGAGGCAGGATGCACAAATGTGAAATCGCGATATGCAAACGCTCAAATAATAAAGTTATGCACTTATTTACTGATAATAAAGGTCAGGTTTAAAAAGATAAGGAGTTCAGTTTGTTTTCTAACATGAGATGAAATTTTAAGGTTCTTATTACGAGTAATCCTTGAAATTCCTTAACTTTATATTAACTTTGAAATCGCACGTATCGTTATTTTTTTGACTAAAGTCAACCCAAGTGAGATGCCTTATTGAAGTTTCAGTGAGAGGAGGCTCCTTCTGGAGTTGAAGCTTTCAGTAAATGGAAGACAAAGTTATATGCTTGTTACTTTTGAGCAGAACTAGTTTAGGTCTAAGAATTGGATCGGATCTAATGGCTCAAATTTTCTTGGCATCGTCAAAACTGGCATTTTAACGATGAAAATTAGAAATTCGACGTCATTTTTGGCGTCGAAACAATATTTGAGCAAAACTCCTTAAACCTCAAATTTTCTGGAAATTAAAATGAATGTCCTCTTTTATGAGAGTCTGATACAACGGGTACAAAAAACAAGAAATATTCCTTGCACTTACTTTCAATTTTCCAAATAAATGTAGAACGCTCAAACGCAACTATTCATGCTCGATGGCTGTCTAAGTTGCATATCCGCTACAATGAAGGCTTTTTGATATTTCGTCATTACTATGAATAGCAAGATTTGTGCGTTAAGTTATAGAATGAACGCGATCATTTCTCTATCGTTTCATTCGTCAAGGTCCTCTAGCGTCTCTCTCTTAGCAAAAGTGATTGCTGGCAACAAAAAAAAAAATTTCAGGGGTCGCAGACCATTTGAAGAAGCCTGTTACAAAGTACACAGATTCCGCGATGAAGAGTAAATTTCAGACATTGCAAGGGGTCCATCGCGATTTTTGAACAATATCACCTGCAGATAGTCTATTTTCTTGGCTCTACCTCTTGCGTAAAGGAGATCCATTCATGAGGATTTTAAAGAACACTCCAGAAGGTATGCTTTCTCGGAGACTTAAATGCGTGTATAGAAACGCTAATTATTCGCACTGAACCTAGCTCTATTTTTGAAGTACCCTTGAAGATTGTAAGAATGCATGTATGTGAGGAATCATGATAAAACGGACTTGTTGCATTTTGAAACTGACTAATTTATTTAATTCCAAGCATACTTCTCGATACCCATTCCCTATCTCTTTCATCTTATGCATCAAGACCTTTAATCTGCTCGTGCCAGTCTAAATCTAAGCCAGGAAATAGCTTTCGATTTCGAGGAAAAAAATCTCATCCACATTGCAAGCTCGGAGAGAAATGAATTGACATTAATAGCTTGAAAGTTCTGCATAGCTAGCTATTGATGGAGTTTCTTTGATTAATTTATTTTTAATCTTTTCGCCTAGTAGCAACTCGAGAGAGCAATTGTTTTCTCGATTATGACGTGAATTATAACAATTACATTCTTGTTGTTTTCCTCCGTGACGAATTGCGAGTACAAAAATATTTTCCGAGTTTGTGACCCGCGCAAAGATTTCATTATTATCAACATTATTATGAGAGTATTTTAAGCGGCGTAATTTTTATCTCCCGGCAGATCAGTAATATAGACCCGCTCCAATGACGGCGACGACAAAATATGAGTTTTTTATACGCTCAAATTCAGAGTAAACAACGTTGGTTTCGTTTAGAAACGATATTAGTTTTCTTATACAAACTGGTGATTTTATAAATACGCCGATTGGCGTGGTTCCTTTTTACTAAACTACGTCTAATTCATCTCAACAACAGATCAATATCGTCTTACAAGAGCGACTTGCTCCATGTACCTAAGAATGTAATCAGCGTAATTCGTATTCATTGATTCCGATGGATGGCCCGAAAAACGCAAAAAGGGGAGGATTTCAGATCCTCAATGAACTTTTCCATCTTTGAATCATTATCATTTTGAGAGAACCGGGAAAAGTAATGAATAAAAGATGCTGTGCAAGTGTCGATGGTCGTTGAAGCAGCAATGATGATATCGAAGGACACACGCTAACAAGCTTTTAGCGCACTCTCCAGACCCTGCAAAGTGGAGTTGTTTCACGCTTAAGTAAGTTTGTAAACGATGCAAAAAGTAATTCGCGAGGACGGTAAATATATTTGTAAAGTCTCCGGTTGATGGCGCGGTGTTGTTAGGTCTGGAAATAACCGATACGTACCCATAACCGCCCACGTCTTCCGACTTGTCACCGCTCTAGAAAAAGCCGAACCGAAGGGGAAACGATGGTAATATTTACTCTCACAGATCTGTTCCATCTGATAGCCATACACGAAGACCTTCCAGACGTAAACAAATTTGTTGGGTATGTTGTTCTGGAGCCTTACTCAATTTCTCCTAATCAGTCGACTTCGGTCAGAATCGACCAAACTACCAATAGATGCTGGCTAAATTCTATTACGCTTTATAATTTTTTTGACAAAAAGTTAAACAAGGTTCTATCCTTAGAGTTTGTATGCGTAGTCTTCACGAGTATGAAAAAAATCATCGGACGATTTTAAGGGGTTAAGTAGCTGGATTTTATCTGAAAACAATATTTATGAAATGAAATCAGGCAACGTCAAATGCAGTTAGGTTGCTTCTCCAATTCACATCCTTCTTGTTCTTTCCATTACGTTCGAAGCCGTACTCACAGTTTCTTTCCCACGAGGAATCGGCTCATTTTGTCACCAGTGCAGTGGTGTGGCGTGCTTTTCGATATATCGATTGATCTGCCATTTAAACCTACGGAAAAGGATCGATAAACAGGGTGTACGCAACGGACGCCTCATCGATTCTTCACCATAGCTTCAAATAGGGGATATGTCGAGAATCGATCATTCACGCCTCGCCACTGTTTGTGACTCATTAGGAAAACGAGCTTAACGTTTACAAAACTTGCGGTCGATTTTTTTTTTTTTTTTTTTTTTTTTTTTTTTATCTTTATCTTTATCAGAATTTAAATTAGAGAAAGATCTTCAAAGATTGGTGGGCGCATAGAATTCAACTTTATCGAATATTAAATACTTTCGGAGAAGGAATTAAATCAGACATGCATTCAATATTTTTGGTTAGACATGCACACAAAAAACCTTGTGCTTGATAGGCTCAGCTCAGACTTGGTCTGCATTCTCCTTCCTCTTCTTTCTTGTCCATTTTTTATCTTTGAATATTTTAACTGAAACATCGATTACTTGGTTATTTATGTGAATAAATTCATTTCATCACAGTTTATCATCACTTTTTATTTAGTCAACCACATGATTTATTATAAATTGAGGTGAACGTATACCTGTACAGATAAAATGAGGGGCTTGACGGACAAGGCGCATAAGTGCAGATCTGGCTATTTCAAGAAATACTTGTTGAAGTTTCGAAATTGCATGGATTCTTATACCGAAAAGAAAGTTCAAACTGACTTTTTGATGCTTAAAAATTGGAATTTGGGAGCAAAATTTTCACTGAATATGCATCAAGACTAGGTTTACTTGACATAATTAATATCTCAGTTTTTCAAAAATTGCACCTATGCGCCTTGTCCTCAAATTCACTCTAAAATTCGCTGAGTGTAATTATGCTATCAGTAAGAGCACACCGGTTACTAAAAAGTCAGCAGACTGCTGCTTAAATCTTCTTTGATAATTTTACATAGAAACTTCATTGTTTATTATTGGAAGACTTAACAGTTCCTGAGGTGCAATGGCGCCACCTGGGTAAAAAAAAACTTTAAATTGATACGGAACGTAGAACGACGACGAATGCGGAAGTGGCGTGATCAAACGAGGCTCTTAGCGTCCCGGTCAGGATTACTGTCGTGAGAACAAAAAACACCATACGAGCGACCGAACGCTGTCAGATTTCCCGAGACAAATGACTAATTTTTCGGATATCTTACAAAATTTCCTCGTGAAAATTTTCGAAACATTTCAACCAAAAAATTTTCTATTGTACCTGAAAATTTCAATGAAAAATACTCAATATTGACGTCGAAATGAAATATTTTATCGGGGAAAGTTTGGCGCCACTCGGATGCTTTACGAGATTCTTCCTCAACGCGTGAAAATTCCTAGCAAATCGGTTCGATCGTTGAAATGAAGGATTGCAAGCAATCCCTGACACGGCATGCGCACTCGCGCGGCGGCGGAGCAGAGGCGAGGCGTGAATGATCGATTATTATCGATACTGCCTCATTTGAAGCTATGGTAAAGAATCGATTTTTAAGGTATGCCCTGTTTATCGATCCTTTTCCATAGGTTTAAATGCCATGTAAATCGATATATCGCAAAGCATGCCACGCCGCTGGCGGGGAGGTAAGAGTGATGGCCTCCGTTCGTACTTGTGACATTGCCCATTAACATTGCGTCATGTAGACTCTTCCTCCTATGCCCATCTGCCTCATACTCTGCTCCGAGAGGCAGCCGAGCCGAGGGGCCGTAAATCAACGCCAATCGGCGTAAATCAATGCGTTTGCAAATTAAATGAGATGAGGGGCCATCGATCTGCAGCCGAACCGCTAAACGCCCGCCGGTGAAAAGCGAGGAAGGATCGATCTGGAATCAGGTCAGAGATGCAATATGGCACATAAAAAATTGGACTGCATTTCGCATTAAGGAACTACAATTTCCGGCTCATACATAAAGACACTTATCTGCAGAAGAAAACTATAATGGCGCATATGTCATATCTGTAATGAGCTAGAGATTTTAGTTTCTAATTGCAAAACGTGGGGTCCAATAAGAGTTCCTGAATTCAATTGATGGAAATCATAATGAAGGGCACGGTGTGTAACATTGAAATATTGGCACTTTTTTAATTTAAATTTCTAATTTTTCAAAGTTGATTTAAATGCTAGAGAGAGTATGGACATGTCAAAATATGGAACTCTTAGTCCAGAAAGGTAGCCAATCTTCTACCATGAAAAACACTATAAAAATGCAGCTGCCAATCTTCAAACTAGCTCCAATGTCAACACGAAATGACCGAGAATGTTCGTGAATGAACGTTTTTCCGCATAGATGAGTAAATTTTTGCAAAAACTAAGTCAAATGGGTGCTTTACAAACGACGGGTCGCAACAATTGTAATGACAAATTACTCTGGATATTTTAAGTTTCTGGTCGGCTGCCCTTTTGGGCCCTAAAAGCTCCATAATTTGACGTTCCGTAGATACTTCATGGAACACCAATGTTTTTGGTCTACGCGAATAAAAATGTCGATTCGTAAGACCATTGTTTCTTCAGGTGGAACTTTATGTCTTATTTTTTGCTCTCTGCACCCAAATTGCAGCGCAAACTTCCAAAATGCTCTACACCAGTCAGAGAGTATGTGGCTTCGAGGTGGAATGGTTCTGAAGAGACGTGACACGCCCACATTTGATGCACTCGCTGGAAAATGAAATCAATTAGTATGCTTGTATTACTCGTCGCATCATGTTATGAATACTAAATTTTATGATTCGTCGAAGAGTTTTTGTATCCTCCCATACAACTGGCGATTCATCCTTGTTTACTTTTTCAATCAGTTATAAATGCACGCATTGACTGATGCAATACGCCAGGACGGTAAGATAACACGCCAGTTTATGACTTCATGATCGTGTTTTTGTCCGATTCGGGTGAAATTAACGGGCACATTAATATTGTGATGATGTGATCATGGCACAGCGTTTGCAAACAGCTGCAAATTTCATGGAATTTCTTTTTTCTTAAAGAAAAATATCAGAAAATTTAAAACATTAAAAGGTAGAAAATACAGTTTTTTTATTGATCAGTTGATGGGTTTAAGTTAACAATCTGATATCGAGAGGCATTTTTTTTAAGGAACGTATTTGATAGTTTCACTAAAATTTTAAAGTGCACGAGAGAAAATTTAACAACAATTCGTCAAAAAAAAACAAGTTTTCGGAACTGCTATTTGGTTTTATTCCTCACATGAAAATTAAGTTTCAATTCAAATAATAAAAATTTCACCACGTATGCAGGAGTACCAAAACTAAATTGAGGAAGACGGTTAAATCAAGTCTAACATAAGTCGTTCTCCCTCCCTCACACTTCTAAAAATAACAACATATCGGGCTCGTCTTCGAAACTCTCGATCAAATTTTGTTTTATCGCGGCAAATTAAACGTTCATAAAATTAAATTTCGGGTCATCAGTCCTCCTAAATTGAAAAAAAGAACACATCAAGCCCCACGAATTCAACTTATCCTCTATCCGGTATAGAACATGGAACCAGTCTCGCATTTCGAATGTCTGTTAAATCACCTAGCTGCTTTCATAAATTTCACGGTCCGAATTCGGAGGAAATTCGTCCCACGATCGGCTGTCGAAACAAAAAACTTGAATAATTTCCCCCGTGGGTGATCGCATAGAACAGGGAGCTAGGATATATAAGCACGTAATTTGCCACACGGCCTACCTCACCTCTCCTTTTTCGTCCGAATTTATGAGGCGATCATTAGGGCCTAAACTACACGGAAATGCTGTGGCATCGCTCTGTTTCCTGGAATCAAAGCTGCCGAACGCTATGTCTATTTTGCTTGGTTGAAACAGCGTATATGGATTGTGGTTCAGTTGGCATTAGGAGCTTCTCACTCAGAATCACTGCCGGACAGTTAAATCTGGACATTGTCCTGCAAATGTTGCCGCACAGTGGATCGATCTCTGGTTAAAGAACAAGGATGATTTGGACTACATTTTGCAATTTGGACCTATAGATTCTAGCCCGGTTTAAAAACAACGTATGTGCCATTAGTTTCCCTATGCACATAAGTGTTTTTCCAGGCGAGCCAGAATTTATAGTTCCAAAGTGCAAAATGCAGTCCATTTAATCGGAAATGAAATTGCTACCTTTGAGTCTTTAAAACTTATCCTTACCGTTTGATTTATGCAGGATATTAATCGAAGCAAAAAATATTGATTGGGAAAATTGGTGGCAAAATAAACGCGTGGAAATTGGTTGAAATAACGCGGCTTCCATTTACTTGTATGCTGGTTTTCCCGTTCTAACTTTGTACATCTCTATTCCAAAAAATGGAAAATACCAAATACCATCGACGTACTTTGCTCATTTAAAATCGATATCGTGGTGTGGAAAAACAGTGAGTTCATCGAACATTTCCAGAGAGGTAATGGACAACAAGAATTATTTTAGCTTCTTGTTGGTTTTTGAGTTATGGCTGTCCATCGTTGTGTGACCTATGAAGTTGAGAATGAATTTCCAACTTCCTCGATGTGCTCACTTTGATTTTTGAGCCACGCGCTACAAGGGGAATATCTCCTCGCCCTGATAAAAGATGCATCAAACCCATAATTGAAATGACCGCCTGTCAGCGCACGTTTCTGCGAAATGAGGGATTTCCCTCATTGTTTTGAATTTTCAAAACGCCTTCAATCATTCGCGTATGCAATACGGACAATCACTGCGCACGAATAGTTGTATTCAGGAGTTGGCATCCACGATACGTTGATACGAATGACGTTTGTTGGCTCAAACGCAACGTCATCATAAGGATTCTTCTTTAAGACAAGTATTAATTGTATCGAATCAGTGCTCATGGTAAAACCGTCTAAAAAAGTATCTTCCCACATGAAGCAACTCCTTTTTTCAGCAGCAACAAACGTTTGCAAGAGACCCATAAATAATTAAAATTACCACCAACGAATGTTATTGCGCTACCGGGGAAAATCAAAACGCCTTCAATTATTCGTATATGCAACCCGGACACTCGCTGAGCACGAATAGTTGTATTCAGGCGTTGACATCCACGATACGACGATACGCATCGCGTTTCTTGGCTTATCGATTGACTTAAGAAGAGTGATGTCGTCACGAGTATTGTCTCTGAAGACAAGTATCGGTTTTATCAAATCAGTGTACATTAATGAATTCTCTTTCAGTGCTACCGATAGAGATTAAATAGATATATACTAGTATAAAATGATGCAATTTTCCATTAGAAATCACTTTCTATAAGAAACAACTCTTTAATTGCAGCATAGACACAAAAGTTTGCGACAGACCAATTTTCCTCTACAGGCTGCCTATCGAATTCGGTTGAAAAAGCAATAGACAAAGGAGGCATAGAGAAAATGGAGTGATTCTGAAGATGGATGTGGAGATAAAATGGACAAATAGATAAGTAATAGACTACTAACGGAAACCCACTAGAGACTCTACACCTAATAGAATTAATAGGCAAAGGGCTAGGCCAAAGCAGGGGTCGAGAGGGTTCTCGAGAGCGAACGCCGATTTTCAGGATTTCATTGGCATCGCCTCCTTCCTCACGAGTAGAGAGGCCTTTGTTTCGAATGCCCTTTCGGTCCGCCAAAGGGATAGACGAAGGGATAGACCATAAGAATAGACCAAAGGAATGGACAAGAGAAACAGTATTAAAATGGAGCTATTCTGTTGGTGGCGGCCGTTGTTAGAAACGGACTAAGGGAGTAAGTAATAGACTAACTGAAGGCAGCCCACGGGAGACCATATACAATTAGTCCAGAATTTCTCCCCTCAGCCTTCAACAACCACCAGTTTCAACCGGTAGGATTGCTTCATTAGCCCTTCATCTCCTTTGTCTATAGCTTTGTCTATTGTTTTGTCCGTCAATTTCAAAAATTAGCCGGCTAGTCCTCGATGGAGCCACTGTGTGGTGGCGAGCTTGCACGGCCGCGACGCGATGATACGATTCAAAACAGAGCATTACTCTTGACATGGACAATGTCCCAGCGTCAACGTCGACGTAACGGACCGGTGGTTAATGTATTCCAGAATCTCGTCAAACGGGTGCCGGTGCCGGTGTGATTTTCCAGGGAGAGAAAGCTGGCATTTCGTCCTGTGCACCGGGCCCTGCAACCGACCGCGGCATCTCCTTTTTTGGCCATCCTCGAATTTTGATGGATCCGTTGAGGCCGCTGCCCGTCACCTCTTGAGCAACCTATCGCGATCACTTCCGAAAACCGGACTCGTTGCCGACGCTCCTTCGTTGCGCAGACTCTTTCGCAGAATCCCCCCTGGTAGGGAATTAAAAATAAAACTGCAATGCTCATCAAACCATAAATATACGGAGCGAGATTAGCCTGTGTCACACGTTCAAACTGAGCCATCAATCTAGTGAGGTCGGGGTTTTGATTGGCCCTTCGGATACTAATCAGAGATCTCCATGCCATCTGATACCGCTAATGAACCAATCAGAACCCCGACCTCGTTATAATTTTATCGTGTGACCCTGGTTTTTAACGCAATAACGCACCAGGCCGCATGGGGGGGGGTGACTTTGGTAATTAATGAATGACAATCGCATATAAAGTGTGATTTTTGACAAAAATATCTATCAACGATAGATCAGAGCTCAATCCAGAAGCTAAAAATGAGAAAATCTTATCGCGTCAAGAACTCAATGTAACCAAGTCCAATGTTATTCCATGTTATTCCAATGGTTGGTGAGATGGCAAAGCCACCATCACACCTTACTGTAATTAATGTATTCTCTTAATATGTATAATCCACTGATAATACTTAAGGGGTGAGAGCGACCGTTGGTTAGTTTTAATTTAATTAAATCAGAGATTAGTATTCCCTGGTAAAAATTGGCAGTAGAATCTGTGTTCCAAAAAACCATAGACCTACGGCCGGCTGTAAGATTTCCAATAGCTTCTATTCTTCTACAGCCGGTTACACAATTTCTTCCAGCCTTTTATAGCCGATGGCGATTAAGAAACTCACAGCCAGACGATAAAGTGTATGCTAAACGTCACTAATTACGGATGTTAGGACTTAGTGAGTTTTTGGACCACTGCTCTCTTTTTGGGCCGTAGTATCTTGATTTATTTTGCGAGGAAAGTTCCGTACTTTTGATGGATGCCTGTCATTCCTAATATTTTAGAGCGCCGTCAGTTTCGTATGATACTGTGCAATACCCCTGGTGTGAAATAGTTGCTTCAAGCGCCGTGGCACGCTGCGGTGCGGCAGGCGGGCAAGCAGCGCGAAACGCGCATTGGCGCCTACAAACCTAACAGGGATACTTCACGCGTTGCGCAATGCGTGAAGTATTCCTGTTAGGTTTGTAGGCGCCAGTGCGTCGCCGCTCCGTTTTGTGTAAGGCTCTAATATTTAATCTGGCGGAGTCAGCGTTATTCAACTCATGATTTTGAAATGTCTGCACATCCGGTATGGATTATTCTCATTTTAATTGATGAAAAAAAATATGTATTAAATGAAAATATAACGTGAGTTTTGTAAATATTAAGGTGGTTCCGTATCAAAATTAATGATTTCCAAAGCACACGAATTTCTACACAATTTTTTATAGCCTTTTATAATCGATGGCGAAAAACCAACAGGCAGGCGATAAAGTGTAAAGCCCGGCTATAGGAGCTATAGCTCGGCTGCATAATTTTTTATCGCTTCGTATAGCCCGGCCGTATGATTTTCTCCGCATTCTACAGCCAGCTATATGATTTTCTGTAGCTTTCTTTAGCCGGCTATAAGAATTCTATGGTATTTTGAAACGCAGCTCTTATCGCCAATTTTTACCAGGGTTTTTTTACTCTAGCCATCAATATGATAAGAATGTGGAAATTGTCATTTCTCTGGCGCGCATGCGCACGCTTTTTCGACCGCACGCGCAGGTTCTGACGCCCCACGCATTATGTCCGTGAACTTTTCAAGCCACTCAGCGCTCGATTTGGGATTCGCCCATTTCGGACGCGAAAGGAAAGTGGCCTCCCACCGGAAGAACTCGGTCCGAATGGCTTCATTGGCCCCATGAGGAAGTGTCTCACCCGAGCTCGCTCACCGACTTCCCTCTTCGACGCCAGCCGGGAGCCAAAAAGTTAAAACTCGGAGCGATCAAGAAAGTCAGCGCTCCCGTAATTGCCGGGAGCTAGAGCGGCGATCTCATTCTAGGAAGAAAATTGACCAGGTAGTGATTGCCGCTTGTTGATTAGCTCTGACCTGATCCTGATCGTCAGCTGAGACTTACTCCCGCAGCCTGTCCGTCGCACAGTTTGCGCCTTAGGGCGGGAGTCCAACAATCTAAGTCAAAACGATGCACGGAAAAAAACAACTTACACTGGTAAAAAAACCTCTTGGTTCAAGAGTGCAGTTTCTTGTCGCCGGATTTAAGAGTCTGGACTCTTGTTTCAAGCGGATTTTGAATTGAATCAATGCAAAATTCGCTTGAAACAAGAGTTCAAGACTCTTAAATCCGGCGACAAGAAACTGCACTCTTGAACCAAGAGGTTTTTTTACCAGTGTAGTGCGGAGCCAAAAGACTTTAGGTGAGATAGCGCCAACCAAAGGCAACCGAAGGACCGAAGCTGAGCCCTTTTTTCGTCAAAATTTTCGGAGTAAAGGCTCCCTTTTAGCTTCGCAATTTTTGATTAAATTTAGAAAAATGACTTGAACTTAATGAAATTAATTCACTCAGAGATCTGTTATAGGAATTGCATATATTTTAATATGTTTCCCTCCCCATCAACTGTGTTCTCTGAAAAAAGTTCTAATGTTACACCATTAATGTGTCAATGCCAAAAGTGCAAAATTCTTAATTGGATTCATGATGGTAAAAAAATTGATATTTTTCCTCCGCAAAAAAACCTGTGTATTAATGTTGACAGAGGCAGTTCAAATTCTTTGGTCTATTATTTACAATGATCGTAAGCTATAATGAAAACTTTAACTCATAGAGACTCGCTAAAAAAAAAGCTAAATTTTTTTGCAGTTCTCCAAAAGTTGGAAAAGTGTGCCCTGTGTACTGTCTGAATCAGCCATGCAGTACTCCTTTGGTTTTTTGCATGCCAACATAGATACTTCACTCCCGAATCGTGCAATCTCCCGAACTTTAAAAAATCAGTCCCGTTCAGCGGGCTGATTATTGAAATAGATAGACAAAGCAATAGACAATAAAGAAGACAAAAAGGATTTGGAGGGATCCTATCGGTGGAAGCGGGTGGTTGCAATGGACGGAGGACGTAGGTAATAGACTGACTAACGGCAACCCACGAAATACCTTTGAATCAGTCCATTATTTACCCCCTTAGTCTATAAGATCCACCCATTTCAACCAATCGGATCGCTCTATACCCTCTATGTCTTCTTTGTCGATAGCTTTGTCTATAAATTTAAAGAATCGGTCTGCTGAGCAGATTCTTCAAAATCGCTCCTTACTTACGTTTCGATACTGATTTCTCCTCCATTGCAAAAGCGGGTAACTGCGCGACGGTGCTGATCCGTATAAATTACGAGCCCTCCAGGCGAGACAAATACGGTATAGATAAAGTTATGACAGGAGTCCGGATTGAGTTTTAAAGAGCGATCGGGTTCCCTCGAGCGTAGCCATTACTAAAGTGTCTTCGGAACCGATCTGAATAGTCCGTGTTTTCACGCTTAGTAAGGTCGCGCGTCCAAATATGGTTATCACAAACTCTAAGGTCAAGATCTAAATCGTGGCGTTTGTCTTAATCGAGGGCTGCTACTGACCGCACGATGTGTAAACCTGCGAAAGGACGCGCAATTTTTATGGAAATGATCCCGGCTGATCGGCTCCGTGGCGTGCTTTGCGATAAATCGATTGATCTGCCATACAAACCTATGGAAAAGTATCGATAAACAGGGTGATCGCAACGAACACCTTAATAATCGATTCTTTACCATAGCTTCAAATGGGATACTATCGATAATCGATTATCACGCCTCGCCATTGGTGCTTCCGTATAATTTTGCATCAGGAAAACTTGTTCTGCGTCCGATATTTGCTTATTTTGTTGACTTACGATGGCGTACGTTTGTGGTGAGGAAGGCGCTGTTGATTTTTAATAATCGACAAACGTATGAATGGCCATCATGGTACTGAGTGATGGAGTTAACTGTCGACTTGCAAAAAATTACCGAGTTTTTTGACGTCTTTTTCATTTCATCAGACGAGGAACAGTAAAGCCTTCAGATATAAGTTCATCTATGTGGGAAAATAAAACTTGTCTCGAAGGATTTTCATGGTCCTAGACCCGGACCTGGTGCAAGATACTCTTTTTTACTCTCGAATTTACTATTTTACTTACTCAGCTCTAGTTCTGTGAACTTTTAAGGTTCCTATCGACGTGGGCGGTCACATTTCAATCACCACGAAGAAGGTGAAACTTTGAGAGACTCAAGTTGCAGAGCTTTCGCGGACACGAAGACATAACGTCCGGCGTGTGAACTTCACGCAAGCTCCGCTTCCCTGCGAATTGCGTGCAGACGCTCGCACGAAAATCCCCGCGAATGGAGACGAACAAGGCCTGACGTGGTCGTGCGCAGCTTCGCACGATGTACCCAAACACGGCGAGCCCCCGGCTTCCGGTCGCCGCGACAAAAGCCTCCGATTCGTGACGAACACGAATCATAATCGACCCGAGATATCAATTAGGCGCGGGATGATATCATCAGTGAGGATATCATCGTCAGCAACGGCTTAATGAGCTACGCCAGTGACAGTAGTGGTGTGCTGCCGTACTAAGTAAGAACGCCGTATGAGCCTTCAGACGTTGCCAAATTTCTCTTAACCAAATCTTAAATTTTCCGGAAAATTTGTGAATATTTTTTTAGGGTTTTCCGGAGAATTTTGTTTGTAATTTGATCTAAAGTGTCTCAAATTTTCATTGAAGAATGGAAAATGAGGGATCTTATCGAATGAGATATAAAAAGCTATCTATAATTTATCTAGTTTTTAGGTTAAGTTTCTCTAGCTGGACCATAAATAATTGATTAATAATTTGCTACACTGGAAAAAAAACACATTGGATCTAGAGTCCAGACTCTTGAAAACATTGACAAGAAAAAGGAGTCTTGATTCAATCAGATTTAAGCTTAAATCAAAACGATTTCCGCTCAAATTAAGAAGCTTGGTTCTTGATTTAAGCTTAAATCTGATGGAATCAAGAGTACTTTTTCTTGTCGATGTTTTTAAGAGTCTGGACTCTAGATACGATGTATTTTTTTTCCAGTGTATTTTATAGAGGTTTGTCTTATTTTATGCATGGTAATTGTACATCAGGAAAGGGGTATATAGTTATTGTAAAGAATAATAAAATAACATATTATTCAAGTCATTTTCTCTTTAATTGTACTTGTTTTTATATAATTTCATCCTTTCAACATACTTTATTTACATACATTTATATCAATTTTTGGGCTAGTGGTTCAGATAGGTTTTTTTCTATTTATTTCATTTCCCCCCTATATCATTTCAATTTATGGTAAACTCAATTGAGTAAGATTCTATACATGCTTTTTACGCAAATAAATATTTTCCGAGAGAAAACTTGGCAACATCAAAATGCTCATACGGCGTTTTTCCTCAGCACGGCAGTGTAACCTTTGTCAGGGACCGGGAACAAGGCCGCGGTAGCTAATTGCGCGCCATCTAGCGAGCTTTCTCCGCGCTCCTGACGCAAAACCGCCGACCTGCGCGGTGTTTTACATTGGAGATACGCGGTGATTACTCATTCCGGGTGCACGTCAAAGGCCGACGCTTTACGGCCGCGGTTCTTACAATTTGCGAACAGCTGGTGAGTCCATGTTTTACGACCGGGAGCCCTTTGTTTGGCCGTCTCGTCGCGTCGATCGCGGGAGGAGACGAACTTTCGTAAGGATTTACATTGTTGTTCCGTCCTGATGTGAACATTGATGCTGGGTGTTCTGCTTGTAACCGAACGCGTCTCCCGTAGCAATTGGGTCTTCGGATTATTGCAGTTTTATTGGAGGTGGTTGACCTTTAGGAAGAAATTGGAATGGGATTGTTACGTCATCGCTCGTTTGAGTTGCGGTTGAATGTTGCTTATCCTCTGAATTTAAAGTGATGCAAAAAATCGGAAGTTTATTGGAATGAATTTGCGGTTTCTGGAGTGTTTGCCTGTTTCCTGGTTTCTCTATTCTTGGCACGGTTTTTTACATGGTAGATTTGTATGTTATTATTGGAGTGGAGATTTTATTGAAATTTTCAATTTCATAACAGCATTATTTAAAGTAATTTGAGCTCTATTACAACTTCATGCCTTTAAAATACTACTTCAGCGATTGGGGTTGATTGCAATGAGTAGGATACGCATCTACAATTTATTGAAATTTTATCCATGATAGTTAACTCATAGAATGAAATCGGCATTTCAAATTTTATACCTCCCTAGCCGCTACACGGACCATCCCCAGAGGACTCTTCGCGCCTTTAAAGGACCGCATATAATTGAAATAAGAGAGAAATCTGACACGAATATTGCATTATAATAATTATGATCGGCCGTCTAGAAAAAAAGTAAGAAAAAAAAAGAAAGAATAGGTCCGAATAAAGACAAATGGTCATTTTACGGACGCCGCTGTGTTTTAATCGTTCAAGAAACATACGAATCTGAAGACCTTTACACTGTCCTACAAAATAACGGTATAAATCGGAGAAAAATAGGTATTCACTGTAAGTTGTTTGATTTTAAAATATTGTTCTGCGCATTAAATTTGAGGGGAAAAATTATGCAAAAATAAGAACAAAAATTGAAATATTGACGTGTTGAAAACGAGGACGAACACGAGCGCGGTCCATAAAACGTCAATATTAATAACCGAGCCAACGTTAAAATCGATTTTACTCAGAAAATCCATCCTTCACCAGCAGTACGCTTCTCCTTAGCGGGGCAGTACATCTTACCACCAACCAACAGCTTACAAGAAACTCATCAGAAGAGCGCGGATGCACTTCATCGCATGAATTCAATTACTCATAAATTAAAGCGGAGCGATAATCGATAGCCTATTAGCCTACAAAAATGGAAGCTGGATCGTCCCGTCCGCATCGCTACAAAGTCACGCTCGGCTCGGACGCGTTTGGATGGGCGCTGACACCGCTCCAGTGGCAGGTGCCAAAAGCTCCATAACCCGAGACCGAGGCGCAAAACTTGGCGCTTCCAGTAATCGGGTAATTATAACGTGTCACTTCACGCGGAAGATACTCCTGCTCCAGTCCCCCGTTGCTGTACATGGAGCTTGGGTCTTGTACCGCTAGGTGGCACCGCGGGAAGGTTAGATGTACGATAGCAAGGTATGATGTGAGTCATCTAAAAATCTTTGCTCCATGCGAGAGCAAGGTGAGAAAAATCGCCATACAATCGCGAAAAAATTGTTTCCTTATTCCCTTAGTTCACTTTTTGCACTACGGAAAATGAGGAAAGTCATTTCCTGGGCAAAAAGGCAAAAAAATTGGCTGCCCCCTGATTTCTGGCCTGATTGGGGACAATTTTGATCGATTAGATCGATTTTAAGGCGTTCATAGATGTTGAGAATCCCCCCCCCTCCAAGATTTACTGACACTTACATCCCCCTGAAAAAATGAAATGGAAGAAACCAATGAACTCTGCCTTGCTGAGAAAGAGAATAGTACATTGGGGTGAAAATGTTTTTTAACAATATCATTTTATTTTAAAATTTTACCCTTCGGGTGCTTATGGCGAAAGACAAGTATGCAAAATTATCAACAGAAACTGAAATATTCAGGTATTAGGGACTATATCCCCTCCCCCTCCAAGGATAATGCTTGTTATGCCAACAGTCCTAAGGTTAATGTTTAAGCAAAGAATAATATCGTATCAACGGAATTTCCCATTTAATGATAAAAGTATTCTGATTGTAGTGGTGAACTCGTTGTAATTCTTAACACGTTTTCTTAGCGACAATTTCCCTGTCATAATAGTTAATATTTATGAGTGCTGGTCTCTTTGGCCGAGATCCAAATGCCTACGTCAAAAATGGAGTCAATAATGAGGTTTGCTCGCGTTCAGTCTAAAACTTCGCGTACGCATTTTTGATATTCACGATTATTTACGATAGCGCAAAACGCCTTCAATGTGGTTAGTATGCAAAAAATACTGCTGCCGAGCACGAATGGTAGCTGCTTCCAAGTGCTATAGTAATTTCAGCAGAATAATCAATACGATGAACCGTTGTGTCATGAACAATTGAAAGTCAAAAGCAGAGATTAAAAACCAAGTAGATATTAAAGCAAAAAATGAAAACTCAACTCATGTGTGAAAATATTCAGTAGAGATAACGTTTTGTCATTCAGTGTTATCATCATTTTCCATCGTATTACGAGCACCAACGCAGTATCAAATACTCAGTCACACGCAATAACTCAACTTTAAGTGATTTGGTCTACGAGTAAAAAAAAAACTATAATACGTAAAAAAATTGAATTCCATGAACATTCTTTCATAATGACGTACTTCATGGAATGACCCTCATTCTCAATGCGCGAAAAAAACCTTTAAACACAAACTCTACCCACGCGAGGTTCGAATGACTCTGCGAAATAGCCACCTATCATCGACAAAAAAGTAATGCATTTTTGAGTTGCCTTTTGAAAGCGAGGCCAACAGCCGCAAGACTCAGCTTTATCAGCCAGAATAAAAGTGGAGTGGCGTGCTCTGCAATACATCGATCGATCTACCATTCAACCCTATGGAAGAATATCGATAAACAGTGTGTTCGCAACGAACACCTTAATAATCGATTCTTTATCATAGCTTCAACTGGGGAAATATTGATAATCCATCATTCACGCCTCGCCACTGAGAATGAATTACCGATAGCCAAAACGGGCAGGAAAGCACCGCGAATCTTGGCTTTACGCTATCTTTCGAGCCTGGAGCTTTGTTTGAATTTTGACCCTGGCCATGACTTTTTCATTTTGATTCAAATCAGTCGGGTAATTTACAAGTTTTTCTTTGTTCACGCCCACGTAGCTTAATCAATTACTTTTACCCTGTGATTTAGTCGGTCTTTTCGCGGAGTTGCCAAATTGATTCAACAGGAAATTTTTCGCAAGATCTCATTTCAAGATTTAGACTTTTATTTGCACCAAAACTTTCGGAAGATACTTGATAGTTTTACAGGTTTTGCCCCAAGTCCACTTTCTAAATGATGCAAAACTTTCAAATTTAAGGACCTAATAGCTACCAATCTTTAAATTATGGAAGCCTTACCTGATTTTAAGAGGTATTGTCGCGTGCTCGAAAAGTCAGGGAAAAGTTGAGATATTTTTCAACAAATCTGAACTTAATTTGTTTTGTTAGAAATTTAGAATGGTTTTGATTGCGTTCTATATTTCTTTTTAAGAATGAAGTCATGGCAGTAAATGTATCCCAAAAACAGCAAAATCTAGTCCAACATCCTCGAAAAGTCAGAGTAAAATCAAAGGAATTTATTTTGAAACTTCGAAAAGTCGGGATATTTTAAACTCATGAATGTGAATCACCCTAAGTGGGGCAAGGACGGATTTACCTACTTGCCGCCCATGGGCCGCCTGTATTTTGCCGCCCCCTTTTCATTCGTTTTGAAACGTCAGTAAAAACCATCAAGTGAACGTGCCGGAGGGAGAGGGGTGCGCAAGACGCGTTTGCCTACTCGTGTTGGATACATTTTTTGCAACAGCCCTGTCAACACTACTAACAAAATTGCACGGAACTCTGCTCCTCCATTTATAAGAAATGAACCAAAAAATTATGAAAGAACAAACATAAACATGGTATAATAATTTTATCTTCCGCCGCTGCGCCGCGCTGATCGCACTGTGTTTGGCGCAATGCGTGAAGTATTCCTGCAGTCTTGTAGGCGCTATACGTTTCACGCCAATCGCTCCTGACCGCACTGTGTTTGGCGCAATGCGTGAAGTATTCATGCACCATTGTAGGCGCTATGCGTCTCACGCCAACCGCGGCTGCTGACCGCACTGTGTTTGACGCAATGCGTGAAGTATTCATGCAGTCTTGTAGGCGCTAATATGTGTTACATACAGACCACCGCGCCGAAGGCTTGTCCTTTTCCTCTCAAGTCCTCGTCATCATTCCTCTCTGCGCTAAGCTCCAAGCCAAATTGCGTGTTTAGTTCCTCTCTTATCTCGACTAATTAAAGATGCTAATTAAAGATCTTGTATCACCGAAAAACGACAAAAGTAGATATTACTATACTCTCAGGAAAGAGAGATTTTGTCTCCTTTTCTCATTGATAATTTTGTTTTCTGAATCCGATTTTTTTCCTACCTACATTTAAAAAAATTGCAAAATTTGCCGCCCCCTAAATTTGCCGCCATGGGCCACGGCCCATGTGGCCACCCCCTTAATCCAGCCCTGAAGTTAGGAGGCTTAGATTACGTCATTCTTCGGACAAAAAGACGTTACTGAACGTTACAAAATTCCACTCGCAAGCTTTTCTTTTACTAAGAGACTAATAGGGACTTCTGACTTAAAGCTTTACCGATTTTTTTCTGATTACAAGCACGAATCCGAAAAGTTTTGAACAGTAACCGAACAATCATATTTTTTTAAAAATTTGAAGTTTTTAAGCCAAGTTCGCAAGCTTGGAACTGAGATACGTCCCGTCGTCCGGAAAACAACGCTTTCCGACCTAAAATAGTTGAGTTGGCAGCCGTGAAAAATTTTCTCGACGTTCAAATTACCTCGGAAGATACTCCCAGGCTCCCTCTTCTCCGACTTCCGAAAACAGCGGGCGTGGGTTTCACGTTCCGCGACTCGATTATTCGAATCCGATCTCGACGATTTTCGAAGGCTGCGTTTTCGCGTGGCTCGAGAGGAAGAAAAATCGTCGGCCCTCTTTAATCGACTCCCACGTCGAGCTAAGTAGCCGCGGCTCAGCTGATCGCCGATTAATTTTATCCGCATATTTATTAGCTCCTTGTCTCAGCCTCTCGCTGGCTCCACGCTTCACTGAACGGTCAATGCAATTAATGTTCCGAGATGTCACAATGTTGCAGTCGGCGTCACTCAGAGAGAAAGATCCATCCACGAAGGCAATTTCGAAAAACAACGTAACGTCCATCGAAAATGTACAGTTGATGCGTGATTTTTCATAATTACTGTTGATGATAGATCTTTTCTGCTTAATGGAGTTTGTTTCAAATGCCCGTTGCATTTGCCATATTTAGAGTTGGGCCTATAACTCAGCGGAGTGCTCTCAGTGATCCGCATGCATAGTAATCGATTTTGCCGGTCAAAATGTGTGTGGTTTCTAATTCCAAGAACTGAGCGGAGAAAATTCAAGTCGTTTTGCCTTTAGACTTGTTTCAGCGGTTCCTAAACTTTTCAGCCAAACGTAGCTCGGAATGTATAAATTAGTCGTTGCAACTTGCGAGCTTTTGCCAGAGCGAAAAGAAGAGTCGCTTCAAGCAGAAAATAACGTCCGAGTCATTGATCTGAGTGGGTAATAATGGACTTTAAAAGATGATGTAAGGTACAGCGATGCCGCAGTCAGAAATCACGATGTCTATTATAAATGTCATTATTGCTATATTTTAAAATTTCGAAGAGAAACGAATCATTTTTCAAAGGTTGAAATTTAAACAGAATATTTTCCTAGAGAGGAATAATCATGGAAATTGTCAGGTAAAGATGCAGAGTATTTACTTTAAGAAAATTCGAAGAATGACAAGAAGTATAGAGCGTCGTAAACGGAGATACGTGGTTTCGCATTTTGGCCATCGGTATGAAAAAGAAAAGTTAATCGTTAATGTTTTCACACTAATAATTGAATTGGTTTCTGTTGGAAGGGCGTAAGTCAAAAAAATCATGAGCCCTCGCTTTTGGTGATCACGCAGGACGCTAAGGCTCATGATTTTTTGAACTTACGCACGTCTAACTGAAAACGATTCAATTTTGGACTAGACTTCTACATCATAGATGTTGCAATCGTAATGCAATATTTCAAGTTCTCATTTTGAAGGTTGTGCCCTCTTTTAGACGTTCTTCTCCCGTTTTCCTTTTTTCATCACCTTTTCGCTTTTTTCTAACGATTTCTACACACGTTCCGTGAAACCTCCAGCAGATTTCCACGGATTATACAGTTTGGGAACCGCTGCCTTTTTTCATCGTGGGTCAAATGCAAATGCAACAGGTTGCATTTGCTAAGATCCCGCACTGACGGAACATGAGAGTGGCGATGTGTATTCAAATTAGACAGATGTTTTTAAATGACGAATGAGAGGGCGGTGACTGAGGTTCAACAAGTTAACTTATCTCTTATTTTTTCACGAAAGGCTCGAAAAACTCTTTGGCGGCTAAAACCATCGGTACAGTCAATCGGTGAGTCATCGACTTAGCTTCGATTGAAGTGCATTTTTTCCTGATGTTATGATTCCTATTGACTGATCCGTGACAGGGGTGCTTTACTTGATCTGGCGGTAAATCAAAAGAGGTTTTTGTCGTCTTTCTGAAATTATTCGTCTCGTAAAGCTCTCTGATTAATTCTCCACGGTAATGTTTTAAGGTATTTTTCTCGTGGCGTAATCTGCCCTTTTACAGACGGCGCACGGGTAGAAAATTTCTTTGTTCTGAGAAGTTTTATTCCGAAACCTTTCGAGGTGCTGTCAAAGAAAACAGAACTTGCTGACTACAAGACCAGAGTTGCGACAAGCTAGTAGTGTGATGGGTGTTAGTTGTGTGTGGAGTAGTAGTCGTATGTGTGGCTCGGTGTAAGTGCATCATTGCAAGTGTTATCAGCGTAATTCTAAAGAAGAGGGCGCCATTGCAAGTGTTACTTGTGTACTTTTAAAGAAAAAGGCAACAGATAGGCGCATACTACAGTTCCTCTTTTCATGACGTCTGATTTTTCGATAATCAAAATTAAGACGTTCTTACCTAAAATGATATTAAAATATGTACAATGGGTTAGTTACGCTGGTTCAATACAGTTATGTCGTTAATCACCGAGAAATGATAAAATCTATTCGGATACCTTAAATTCACAGTTCTTCGTGAGTACATTTATTTCAATGATAACTATACAGCGCCCCGTAAACCAAAAGGAAAAAAAGAAATGCCTCGTGGTTGAGTATATTACTGGCCCTTAAATTTTTCCCTTTCAATTTTTTTTTGACGTGGCTTTTAGTCTCTACTCTAAAAAGATTACTGAAATGTCTGGAGAGAAACGGGTGTAAAAATTATCATCACTTATCCGAAGCCCTGTTCCACTCAATTCCAGCCACACCATCGCGAATAAAAAAGCGCGCGAACTCGTAACTTTCCTAACAGAACACATTGCACAATACAAGCTCAACTTTTTCCCATTATTTTTTTAATCAACTCCTGTACGGAGGCCTGTATTTATATCACTGCTAAATACAATCCGCCGGCCCCGTCATAATAGAACCCGTGGTACGCTCTGAAATATTGCGTTCGCACCGATATTATCGATATTCGCCTCGCTTTTCGCGTTGCGAATGCGCCTCAGAGCAGCGGGGAGACTGCTTTCCTATGCGAGACAGCCGTAAGTAAGTCGTAATATGGGCCATAGTTGGCACGTATCCCTATGTTCCTCGAGGCTCATGGACTTACTGCTGTTTTCCGTAGCACGGCGGAAGAGGGCTCGCGTCGTGCACAGCAGCGATTTTATATTTCAACATTTTTACGCCTTCCGTGATAATCGGCGAAATGAACCGAGTTGTTGCAGGCCAACGAACCGTTTGCCTCTTGTTTACGGGGATAAATAGTAATGTGATAAATGAGCGTGCGCTTGCCTGAGATCTTCCTTCTTGCGAAACACTTAACGCTCTACGATCAGCGCTTGTTCCTGTAGTAAAATGTAAGAGGTATAGGGTCGAGGGGAGGGTAGTGCAAAAGATAAAGCGGATGACATTCTATGGACCACATGTATGCAATTATAAATGGAATGTTTTTTTTTCTTGTCGAGATAATAATGCAAATAGTGTTTCGTGTAGAGAAGTAAGGGGATACAGCTCATACGAGAGATATTGCGAAGATCGCGGAACTTTTCCCTTGCCTTTACTTTAACACTTTGAAGCCTAATAGGATTGCATTTTGCAAAAAGGAACCACTAGCATTGCAATGATGCTAAGATTGTGCAACTTCATCCTTTGCAATAAAATTGCGGAAATTGTGAAAAACTTTGAAGTTTAGATGGTAATTTTTGTCTTAAATTTACAGTTTTTAGCGAGTAAAATAGAAACTATTAAGGGATAATCGGGGTTTTCCTCCAAGACAAAAGAAGTTGCACAATCTTAGCAACATTGCAATGCTAGTGGTTCCTTTTTGCAAAATGCAATCCAATAATGGGTGAGATCTACTCAACGTCCTAATGAAAAATGGCTCAACCCAAAAGCTTAATAAACAGAACCTGAACAAAGCTCAGCAAAAATTTTAAACTTTCTTCGTCTCTGTCCAATTAATAATGGCCGAAGGGTTAGGAAAAACGTTTCGCGATTAATCATTTTTTGTGTTATTTTGCATATTCTCGTTGTTTACATTTCTTCAATATCTTGCTCTACAATATAAAATCACGAGAGCTACTCTGCCGTGCTAAGGAAAAATGTCGTATGAATATCCGAGAATTGCCAAATTTCCTTCGATGAAATGTTTATTTTTGAAGAAGGCTACGGATGCTTTTCCTTGAAATCAGGAACTTTAGGTGAAATCGCGAACAAAGTTATCTGAAAAATTGAGGAAAAATATTTACAAATTTTCCCGAAAATTTTTGATTGACTAAAGGGGATTTGGCGATGCCTGAAGGCTCATACGGTATTTTTCCTCAGCACGGCAGTACGCGTAACGCACAAAGCCTAAGACGCGAAGAGCTTTTCGGGGGTCTGGACCGTGAAGCGGTCAGATGACTTGCCCTCTAATTTATTGTATTCTTTTCTTATTTTTTACAAGAGTCTTCTCCTATGTTTTGCGTACTCTGCTTTGCGCTTGTTGATATGTTCCTCTTTGATCATGCAAAGAGAATCCCTGTACGTTGTGGAAAAAGTGGTACTAATGTGCGTGTTGTTTCTGTCGGCAGGTTCTGATGTGGAATTGGCGCCTGGGATGATGGAAGTGGTGTCTCTGCCGCCAAATGGGGGCCAAGAGGGGCCCCGGAAGCGGCACAACGTAGCGGAGTGGTCCCGGATGGACCATCTGACCGGCATGCTCGAACATGCCCGCGTAGAGACGGACCACTGGACCGCCAACACGCCCAACACCACCCACCAATTCGGCAAGGTTCGTAACCTCTTCACCGACCACTCCATCACGCAACCGTCCAAACGATGCCCATCGTCGGATCATCACCAGTGGCGTAGCGTGTTTTGCGATGTATCGATTGATCTGCCATTTAAAGCAATGGAAAAGGATCGATAAACAGGAATCGATTCTTTACCATAGCTTCAAACGGGGAAATATCGATAATCGATCATTCACGCTTTATCACAGATTAGTATTTGAATATTCCGTGGCTCGCAGCAGCGGAAGTTCATCATTTGGACCGAGTTCATCAGAAAGGAACCAACCCACATTTTTTTTTAAAAAAAACATTGAGTTAAGAATGTTTTTGAATTCTTCTAGTTGCATATTTTCTCCTGCCAAAAACTCAAAGTCGAAAAAAAATATTAGTTTGTAAAAAGAGGGGTCAAAGTTTATACTTTCTACATTGAGTCTTATGGGGGAATAAAACCTCAAGCCTATATTTCTCAGTTTTAACTTGATGTGAGTTGTTCCTTTCTGATGAACACGGTCAGGAACAAAGAAAAAGGAATCTTAGTCCCTATAATTCTTAATTTGTTACCTGAGAATTTTCAAAGCTAATACATGTATTAGAAGTTCAATCATTTGCCTCTAAAGGTTTCGAAGTGAGAAAAGATTATATTGCCGAGAAAATTCTGAGGAAGAAACGATTAATGTGTTTTCGATCCAACTTCCAAATACGATACGTATTCCTGGAAAAGAGCTCCTCTGTGCTACGCAAGACAGTAAAATCCAGACCAACGCAACATTATTCGTTCCGTCAAGATTTCAAAAACACCGACATCAACTTGCACAGGCAGTGGGAGGCTCTTAACTTTTTGCACGTATTGTCTCCGTATCTTATTAGCATTTTCTCCATATATCCTCGAGTCTGGCTTGCCAGTTTTGCAGACTTCTGGGGGATACAATCGTGATGGCCGTAGACCGCAAAATTTGTACGACAATGTTGCAAAACCAAACGTTTCGTCCATACATCCAAACCTGTTAATTTCATTGCGCTGATTAATTTTGATGTTATCAACCTCAGTGTGAAATTTTCACGAAAGATGGGATATGGATTTGGACCAAAATCAGCATAATCTTAGAGTTGAAAATTTTTTCGATATTTTGAAGTTGGTGACGTATATTTTTCAGATATATTTGGGTTTCAGCGATACTCACATTACTTTATTTCCATATCAAATTGAGGGCCCAACTTGGGTCTGATAGCAAAAATATGAGCGCGGTGCGAGTTTTTCTAGTATTTCTTCTTCAAATAGCATAATGGGCTGGAACATGATAGTTGATGTGCCATGAATATGTTATTGATAGCCACTGAGCACTTAGGAGGTTTGGAGATGGTCAGTTGTCACTTTGAGGATCAACATGAAATCTAGAATGAATCAATGAAAAGCAAAGTTTTTTTGAATTCGGCCCAAGTTTGGGCCTTCGTTTTAAGGCCTAAACTGTGAGTATCACCGTGAACCAATTTTACCATTAAATGTACGTCAATTGAAAATTATCGAAAAATCTTGAGCTTCTAAGCAGAGGCTGATATTTGCCCTCTTCGATACCCTTCCTTTGCTGACATAGCCTGAATACAACTATTCGTGTCCGACAGAAGTGCGTGTCGCATTTTAAAAAATTAAGGCGCATTTTAGAAGTCGTAGATTTAACGCAGGTGGTATGAGCTTACAGCCAGTGTTTACTGTTCTCAAGTTCAGAAAAATGTGTTTAAAGTGCAATCCGACAACGAGGCCTTCAATGAGACTCGATTTCAGTTTATTTTCCCCGATTCTCGTTCCCATTATTCTCACCGACCGCCAATCACCACGACAATGGATGGACTCGATTAATCGAAATCGATAATTCAGTCGCAGCGGTCAGTGCAAAATGCACGTTTGGAACTTTGTTCAATCTATCGATCTTCGATACTTCGGCCGTGGAAGATAGGGGAAACGCGCGTCGGAACTGCCTGCTCGGGGCGACCCGGGCAATTTTCAAGAACGAGTGGGAAGACGGGACATCACGAGCGTAAAATTTTATTGGCGCTCCAGATCACTGACGTCACTGGACGATTAATTTATTGCGCTTGAAATCCGCACGCCGCGCTGCGATCGAGGATGGTCACGATTTATTTACGTTGTATTCCCTCGATTTGCATGTTTAGTGGCCGCCATGACACGGTGGGCGAACATCGTCAATTTAGTGGTCAATAATGAAGGCATGTCTGAAAAATGTACAATTTCTTCAGTGCATCTCTGTTTTGTTGGTTCGAGACTAGCTCAATTATTATACTGTTGTCGGGATTCGAATTTCTTGGCTATTTTACTGCTCCATTGTGTATTGAAACCGACAAAAAACATGAAAAAATATTTAAAATTCAACCAGAATGGATTTGAAAATCACGGTGCCTAGAAGACAACAATTTTAATTTGTAAAGAATTCAAAATGCACGATGAGAGTCTTGAAAGAATTCATCAAAAATTTTGATTACAGTCAATTAAAAAACAAAAAGAACCCTCTACCACGATATTAAGCACTGAGTATGGCACTGAAAATGCTTTAATCACGCATTTTAAGTATCAACCAAGAAAATGCATGGTTCTAGTAATAATAAAATATTGACAGTAGTGCCAACCGATATTAGTGGTACTTTTATGTGATTGATCGTCATTACCAATTAAGTTCAGTGGTTGCTTTTCTGTTTCGGCTAATGAGCTCTTGGTCACCCAAACAATTTCTTCTGTTGACCTATCTCAACTTCGACACAATGAATGACGGTTTAATTCATCGAATTAGGTAGCCTCGGTATAAACGGAACGTATAGACTATTGTAATCCTCGATCGAATCAAAATTTGAAACTGGAAAGGTCATGCAGCTCATGTAACTGAGAGTTCAGTTCTTTGAACTGGTAGCTGAACTTCATCGGTTCAAACAACCAATGTTTCCCAATCCGGGCATGAATAATTTTCATCGAACCCGGATCACTGTGCGACGGCTATGAGAATCGCATCCACGGCAGTTCCGTGAGGCCAGGATTAGTGATTTGCACACTTCCTGCATCTCAAATTTGGAAACTTCGGCAAACAGACAGTCGCCAAAAGGGTTATGGACAGGTCCATCTGGTCGAATGAGCCCTTAACGACGTGTAAAACGTGTTCTTCAGCATCCTATGGTTTGTCAAGTGCTCGAAAGAGGTCACTGGGACTCAGAATTAGGCCCGCCTCCAATATTTCAATTTAACAAGCCTTGTCTTCTTTCCTGAGGAATTCCTGCAGCCGAATGGCCCAAGTTGCTTTTGAACTCAAATAATACTCATACAAAGTCAAAAATAAATGGAAACCATTTCTTTGGAAAAAGTTAGAAGATAATAATTACTGTACAGAGAATATTGCGTTTTTGCATGAAAGAATATTGATGGTTATGGTTAAATTCAGAAACCACGTATCGCGATGATCCGTCCTTTCCAAAACAAAAGGTCGTGACTCAATTTCCATTTTGCAAAATCTCCACTCTCAAATTACCAAGAAATTGTTCCAGGCAGCTTCAATCAAAAATTTCACGACTTCTTTCTCTGCTTACACGTAAAATCTAGCAAAATGTTGAACGGAAATCACACAACCCTAATATAAATGAATCGGTCGGTATCAAGTTTTAAGTGTATCTTTACTGACGAGCGCGGACATAAAAACACATTTTGGATTTCAGATATCATTCGACAATGAAACTTGTTAGGCCTTAACATAGAACCGTTGAAATAATAATGGTTAGCATTTCTATCCATGCGTTTGAGTCTCCAGGAAAGCATTCCTCTAACTGACGCTGTTTAACTCTGATTAACTTCGAAACGATTTTATTTGAATCTAAATTACCTTTACGGTCGCTTAGTTGTAGTTTCATCTTATTTTCAAATTGAAAGCAAGCTCTTGGTTTATTTAACAGTGAGGAAGCAAAGAAAATACATTTTAGAGCTATCGCTCTTACAATCTGAGCCATGTAATCGGATGAGGCAAAAGTTAAGTTCAGAGGCTAACGCTATCTTTCGCCCAATGATGATTTATGAGCTACTTGTTAAACACAACATTTTCTGAATGATTACCGATGAATGTCGGGGTGAACACTTCGCTGCAAATTAAGTTAAGACTGTCAATTAAACCACTTGTTCACCTCTTTGGTCATCAGCCATCGTTGGGCGAATGTGAGTGTTGACAACAGATAGTAACTTTTACATTATAGGAAAGATGGCGGTGTATAGGTGTATAAAGTAGATTGTCTCTGGTCGTTAGAAACAAATTATTATTATTTTAAACAGCGTAGAAGAGACAACAGCGTATCTATGGACGGATGTTGAATCCTCGCGGAGCATCGGATCGGCGCAATTGAGCCCGGTCACAGATGTATCAGTCGATGTCGAAACCGAGCAAGTCCATCTCTCGACGAGCCCTGAACTCCGTAAGAGTCCCTCTATTCCAGATCTCATCAGATAGTAGACTTGTTCGGTTTCAACACCGACCGATTCAGATGTCAACGCTGATCGGCGATTTGCCCTTCTTAAATAAAACCGCGTACTTAAGTACTGTTTACATTGCAGTTACGCGATTATCCCTTGGAGGACACTGATAGGAGGGTCGACTCGACTTGAGGGAAGTTGCCAGACCAGGGCCCCTTATTCGTACCCTGTCGCGCCGAGATAAGACACAGCCAACATTGCCAGATTTCCTGCAATTGGATATCCATTTTCCAGGAAAATTGTGGGTATTTTCTCTCAAAATGTGCAAACGCGCTGCATAAAATTGCGATTAAAATATCTGTAAATTCTAAGGAGAAAAAATTCACGGATTTGCCAGGAAATTTAGTGTTATATAGAGTGAAGTTTGGCAACGTACAAGTGCTTATACGTTGTTTTTCGGTTTCGGGAACGCGACGCGGTGTTTCCACGGAAAATAGACTCCCGCATGCGCGGGGTCGCCGAACCCGGGCCAATTCCCGCTGATGCGTCACGAATTCGATGACCTGGGCCTCGGATAATGAGGGGCGGGGGAGGGGGAGGGGGTAATGAGGGGCAAAATAAACGCCTCTTTGACCGGGCAATTGGAAATCGAGGGAAACGGCCCGTTTCAGCAGTGGGCGTGCTCTCGCGGCGGAAAGATTCTGATGGCTCTGGTCGCGAAACCGTTGCACTGAAAAAAGTGGGTGAAAAAAGAATAGAAGTTTGTTTAGAAATTAATAAGTTGGTCGTATTGTTTGCATGATGGGAAGCATTACTTTTGGTTGCGATTCATTCGGAGCAAATCGACTTTCTCTGAAGATTTTTTAAGGACAGCGGAGCAAATTGCTCCATTATATTTAAAAATCGCCAGAAAAAACACACCACCAGAGATCTTGATAGAGAGTTTCCATGTGACAAAAGGCATAAGTTTAGTCGAGAAAAAATATGTTGGGTGATCTTAGTTGTTGGGTAATTATGCTCAAGTATTTTTTTTTTTTAAATTCCTAACATTTCAATTTCACTTAAATTTCCCCTCTATGGTATATCTACTATTTCATTCATTCATTCAGTAAAGTTAATAGAGATGCAGTTATTATAGATTTTTTACAAAAATTAAATTGATCGAATGAACAACTACTATACCAGACTCTAGTACTTCAGAATAAGCACACATTTTATTGATTAAAAAACTATTCCCGAAATGAGATAAATCACCCTCCCAATATCATGATTTCTCAGCAATTACGCTCAATTTAACTGCAACTGGTCACTTTTAATCTGTTATTAGAGATACAACAGTAATATTAACTTAATTTCTGAAACACTTCATACCAATAAGCATCTTTATGACATTTGTCATGTACGTTAAGCCTCTACCCCTTGATTTACTCCACATAATTTTGCCATACTCCATATCAACAGACATGTAGACACACGCAAGCTGGAAAGCACATTGTGCAATTGAATCAAATCAAAAGGAACTTTGATTCATGCTTATATTATCTACATAGGTCCTCTCAGCATTAATAAAGCCAATTATTCATCAGGAGAATCCAACGATAAAGCCACAAATGTGGCATTGATGTAGGAATGCCCATTGTCTTTCTCCTGAGGAAGCCAGCTCGCTTTTCGGTTGCCACTCAGTGCCACAAAAGCACTTATCTTCCACGTAGAAGCGGCATGGGTAATAGATAGATTTGCTCCCGGTCTGGAAACCCGGGAGAATCCGGTCTTCCTTTTCCGCGTTTTCCTCGTAATTTGACCCCCTACTCCCCCTTCTCCCCTTTGTCTCCCCCTCCACCCCCCATCCTTTCCCGCAACGACGCGACGTCACAACAGGTTTCCATCATCGGCTGACTGAATTTCCTATTGTAGAAACTCGCTGTTGCAAAAGATGCATCTTCGAATGGAATACTCCTGTCCCAAAACTTAAATGATCAAATTAATCTGTAGGGGATGTAATTTTTTGTTTTTCTTAGTTCACTGCCTAAAAAAATTGTACATTCTGTCCTCATGTTGAAGATAAGTCAACTTTGACCCTACTTCTGAGTCAAATTCCGTCGCCTTTCTGACGTAAGAGTGTACCATTGTTTTAGGATGAGCCTCAGATTATCCATATATGATTACGTGCTCTCCAGGACTTACTTAAAATTAAAGATACGCTCTTACGTCCAGAAAGTGACAATTTGACTACATTCCAATCTATCTGGCTCTAATATGCTATGCATGACTTTAATTGGCTCTCAAATTACCCCTAATTTATTTTAATCATCTCTAAGGTGAAGGGTCATTTGACTTGATCTACGAGTTGAATGACTCAGCTCTCTTCAATACTGGGACCATTTATTATTACTTTTATCAGTGCAAAAGGGGGAAAAACTCGCTTTTCACTTCTCAAATAAGTCATTTCATCGGGTTCACTCAGATTAGAAGTCTTAAAACTTTAGTATGTTTTTAAAATAAAATCCTTGATTTATTCAAACATATACAAAGGTACCGAGCTATTTTCTTTAAAATACCGTCTCCCGACCGATACCATCTCCCGTACCATTTGACCGTCTCGCGACCGATCTCATCGCTACATGTATAGGTGATACTTTAATCGTCGGGAAACGGGGGAAAATCGATGAATTTAAACAGTTGATCCAGTCAACTTTCATTGTCTTAGAAAATTTGACTACACCGAGGTATTACCATTTACAAGGCTACTTGGCTACGGAACACTGAGTGTTGGTTCATCAATTAGATAAATCATCTGCACAGGAAAATGAATGGCAGATGCATTGCTTCTAAAATAAGCCAAAAACGTTGATTCTCATTGCAAAATTCAATTTGCAGTACACTTGGTTTTGAACTGTGCAACTTGGTTAAATATTTGAAATCCCATCCCAATTTTTTCCTTTTTCTTTAAATGACATTTTTTCTCGAATTTCTGTGAGTTCTGTCCGATGAATCATCCGGATCCTTTGGATTAAAGAGACGTTGAGCCTTCTTACGTGCAGGTTGACCGTTTGGACGGACGTGGCAAAACTCGTTTCGAAGTAAAAGCTCAAAGTCCACGTATTTAGAATTCTGCTTAGGTATGCGTCCCAACGTAAGCGTTTTAAATCCGCCAGAAGCTGTTTTCTCGCCTCTGCAGCACTTCATCTCCATATGACTGTTTCAGGTGGTGGACAGGCGGGCCCGCAATCGAAGAGATGGGAGCGTCCAGCAAGTCCAGTCAACGAAGCAACTCGAGGTGTTTCAAGCCCATATACCTGGGGGCTCCGTTCAAGTCATTCGTTCACAGACCAGTTCCTGGTCAAATACCAAGGTAAGGTCAATTTTGTAAACTTCGAAAGTAATCATCAATGAGAAATGAACTACGGTGCACAGAAAAAAATTTGCAGTGAAGTGGTCATATCTTTTCTAATGTTGGATCGAAATATTTGAATCAGAAATGTCGATAGAAAACCTTTTCTGAGAAATGCGTATTCCCAAGTAAACCGAGAAAAATTTTCAACCCTTTTAGTGCAATTTTTTACCCATGGAGAATAAAAAGATGCTTTACAGTTCAAAAATGTCATCATGGTAGATAAAACCTTTAAATCTGTCTATAAGATCAATTTTGAGATTCCGGCCTTAAAGTCATTTATTTCTATCGGACATTAACCGATGGCCAGATTTCAATCAAAATGAACTATTTTCATTGTGACATGGGTCCTTTTATGCATGTGATTATTTTAGGTCTCAAGGTCTGGGTCACAATAGAGATATAGTTCCTTTTGATTCAAATACGTCTATACTTAAAATAACTCCAGTAGTTACAGCTCAGCAAGTCCACCGGCTCAATGGTCAAGAATGTTAGATCCGATTGGAATGAAACGTGTTCGCAAATTGCCTTCAATTGATCAGGTAGGCAATATGCGCTCCCTGAAGTCGAAATATTTGCACGTTGCGCCTTCAACGAACACATTTACGCATAAACCAATTCACTATCCTAATGCATACTTTTTACAGTCTTAATGTAAGACACAGTCATCATCTTTTGTGTGGAATCATTCACAAATTGAAACTATTTTGTTCTCACACGGAGCTACTTAAAACAACCGTGGCATTCGTTTACTTTAAAGATGTACATTAAAATGGCAGCAAGAGATGAAAAACTGAGGAATGAAAATATGCGTACTTATGCAGCAAGAAAGACTGAAAAGTATGAATTCATGAGTTAGAATACGGAATCTAATGTAGAAAACGTTGCATACCTTTGGAAGTCAGAAAAATAACTTAGGACTCCATTATCAAAAACATTTATCCATTCACTTCCAATAAATGTAAACTAAAAACGTATATTCGACTCCTGAGAAGTCTATCACCAGTTTTTTCTCAGAGTGTACCTATCATCCGCAAAAAAAGACAAAAAGAAATCTGTAGTAGATCACTTGTACCTAAGGAACTCCAGCACTTACAACACAGCATGTCCACCGGCTCAATGGTCGCATACAATGTTGATCCGGTTGGATGTTGGAATGAAATGTGCCCGCAAATTGCCTTCAATTGTTCGGATAGGCAATTTGCATTCCTAGGAGTCGAAATAGTTGCACGTTGCGCCTTCAGTTAACGCATTCAGAGAAGTTACCGTCATTCTGCGTACACATAAGTTACTTCATTACCTCCTGAGTAAGCGAGCAATATGTGCGTCCTTACAAACTGTAAATCATTTTTAGTAATATATTGAAGCTCAGGACAACCGTTCTAAAAAAAAAGCTTTTTTTTCAAGAATGAAGGATGAAGTCGTGCCCCGCCTATGGAAAGCCATACAATTCATGTGTAACTTTTTTTATTCTACCCAAAAAGTATAAAAGCATTTCTTAACATGACTTCTGTACTTCAAATGCAATTTTAAAGCACGAAGCTTCGAAATGAAGTCTTGTCTCAATTTGTCAATAGATCGGAGGATGAAAACTTTCTATTGTTGAAATTTATCTGATTTTCAAACAATACACCTAGGAAAGGAAGGAATTTTTGAAGAAACATTGTGTAAAATTTCAGAGCACTACAATGACCTCCCTGTCAGGTGTGTGTAATGATGTAGCAAGTTCCTTAGATAATCGTTTTGAAATTTGATTTACAGCAGGTGAGTGGCGGGCCCATGTCTGGGTGGCCACCCATAAAAGGATCCAGTCAACCATTTAAACCGATGGATCAACCAGTCGTAGAGCAACCGTTCGAAGATCTTCAGGTATGAGCATCGATTAGCATTTCCTTTCTTAATTAATTGCAATATTATGCACACATTCTGACCACCAATGAGTCACACTCAACTCAACTCGATATGGGCAATTTTTCTTCTAAGCTTACCTCATACTAAAAGAGCAAACCTATGTTACCTCAGTGCATAGAAATGCCGATTGAAATATTTAATCTCAAGATTAGAAAGCGTTGTCACTTTTAATGTAAGTGAACAGTTACGCCAGTCTTTTAATCGTAATTGGACGTTTACTTATGTTGAAATGAACTATGTTGCACGCAGACCCTATGCACATAGCTCCTTTTACCATAAATACGATTAAGTGACTGTTAAATCTTATTATCTTATTATCTGAAAATAAGACCACCCAAAAGACTGGTTTTCTGGTAGATAGTGTATTTGACTGCATCGGTGCATGATTTTATTCTTACCAAATGTACTCAATTGAGAGGTAGCAAAAATCTCAGCAAGTCAGTCCTTATAAACATGAATCGTGGTTTTCTATACGTTCTATTTTATCTTTTTGGCATTTCCGTCTATTATTATTATTATATCATTTATGTTTTTCATACACAATAGCGTCATGTCAGGAATAAAAAAACCAAACAATCAGTATTCTTAGATGTTTTATGTCTAGTTATTTAAATATCCGATCAAATTATAAGAACTTGGGGCTACGCCCCCTGACCGCCTCCCGACCCAATCCCCCGAAGCGCTACGCGCTTTAGACGTTATGCATTACTTTTATGATTCTATACTGTAGGATAAGATGCAGATACGTATGTGTATACTAAGAAGGGGATAGTTGCATAGTCTAAAATCATATAAATCCTGGATTTATTCATCAATCATCATTGGACGAACAGTAACACTGGCTTTTTTGCAACTTTTATCACACCTAACTACATAGCTTTGATTGTTAGTGCATGAGAGTCATGTGCAAGTGGGGTCTTTAAAATATCCATGGGCAAAATGCGAAACCACGTATCTCCGTTTGTAACGTTGCAGACTTCTTGTCTTACTTAATTAATCCTTTTAAAAACCAGTCAACGTAATTTTTTTAAAACTTCCTTAGTTTTTCTTTTCTATCAGTAGAATATTATGTTTGAATTGCAAGCTATAAAGTCAGCTTGTTTCTCTTCGAGTAAAAAAATAGGAGCGGAAATTTTAAAACATCACAATGGAGATACGTGGTTTTGCACTTTGGCCATAGATATGTTGTCCCCGATTCGAGTCAGCACCTCAAATTTGTCTAACATTGAGTTCCTGTCTGTTCGCAGCTGAGCTCAAGTCCCCTGGATTTGACGCCCCAGAAAATGAAAGTAAACATCGGACGAAGCGGATCCATCGGCGGGAGGCGACCGCCCACGCGGCCTCGCAGCACCATCCTCAACTCCCGCAACATCGAAGAACCATCTAGTCGCCTCTCCGAGCTCTCGAGCATCTGCGAGAAGCTCCACCGACAGACCGAGACGCACTCTTTCGGCAAGTTCCCCAACTTTCACACCCCGAGCTTCGGGAAGCGGATGTTCGAGAACGGCTTCCACGAGAGCACCGACTGCGACGACGCCTCCTCGCAGAAGTCCAGCTCCATAGGCTCCATCAAGATCACCGAAATCACCAACGGCGACTCGGACGTCCCCGACGATGCCTCAACCCACGGGAGCCTCACCCGCCAAAAGAGCAATTCCATCGAGGACATGAAGAGTCTGAACCTGGACAACAAAACGTCCGAAGACGGTGAGTCCAACTGGCGCCGTGGCTCAAAGGTGCGACGGTCGTTACAGTTCTTCTCGCAAAAGGCGGAAGAAAGCCCAAAGCCAAATTTCAAACAAGTCCACACGAAGACATGGTCGGATTTGAACGAGCTGGAGGGTGTAGTATTGAAGATCAAACGAGATATAGACAACGATTCAATCAAGCTGCTCAGCGACGCTGAGGATAGCAGTAAAGAGAACACCGAGAGTAGGAAGTTAACACCGGCCAAGAAGAAAGATTCCTTCATCACGGTGGAGTCGTTAAACGAGGTGCGCGGGAAATTAAAACCATTGAACCCGGAACCGGTTGCCCCGATAGTGACGGAACCGGACGACGGCATAGTCACCGAAACGAAGCCGGAGACCCCGCCAGCGCCCGCTCCCGGGAAAGTCAAGTCATTCGTCTTCGGCATGGAGATCCAGTTGCAGAAACCGAAAATCAACGGGACCGGGAGTCTGGAGAGCCGCAGCTCCAGTAAATCCAGCACCTCGTCGGGCAGCCGCTCGGAGGAATGGTACAACCGCCGGAAGTCCTACGGCTTCGAGCAGATGCACAACCAGAACGGCGAGAACTCCCGTCTCAAAGAGGACTCCAAGGTGGAGTCGTCGACGGATAGCGGAATCTGCAGGTCTTCCGAGATAGTGGCAGCGCCATCCAAGCTAGGCATCTCCAAGTACGACGAGGTTATGCCCAAGTCTATTCTCGACACCCAGGAGGCCAAGTTCTCGAACCAGTTCGGGAGGAAGACGACGGTGACACTAGGTGACGGCAATCAGCCTTTCGAGTGCCACAGGAGGTCCTTCCCCGGAGGGAAGATACAGGAAGCCCTGCGAAGTTTACGCGAGACGTCGACTTTCAGCGTGTTCGATCAGAAGAGGAAGTCAGAACCGGTTACAATTTCCATACCGATAGTTCAAGTTAACTCTGTCGAAGACACGCCGAAGACGAAGACCCTCTTACATAGGCAGTTCTCGAACGGGACGGCGGTTTCAGTGGAGTCTAGTCCTGCTGTAGACGAAGGAAGAGATAGTTGTAGGGAATCGGATTCGGATTTCAATAGTTTTTCCCTCAACTCGATTTCCGATAAATTATCGACCAACTCGACGGAAGATCTGCTGTCGGACTGTTCGGCGAAGGCGTCGGGTGACTTCGAGGGCGTCCGCCCGACGAGCGTACAGATCTTCTCGGACGAGGACGCCGCCCGGGTGAAGTCGCCGACGTCGGAGGTGGACAAGAAGCAGCGGAAGGTGGAGTTCAGCAAGACGGAGATCCACTTCGCGGCGGAGCCCGGGAAGCTGAACATCGTGGAGACGGACGGGAAGCCGCCGCCGACCAACATCTACCGACGGAGGAGGCGGCACTCGAGGGACCACACCGACCGGAAGACGAGTGTCGCGGAGATCCGATTTGGTGATTCGCAGTACGAGAAGGAGCTCCTTACGGCGGAGCCGGAGGCTATTGGATATAAGCCGATCTCCGTCGAGGAGATAAGGAAGTTGAGTCCGAGCCTCAATGAGGCCCATAATAAGATTATCGATAGTTTCACGCAGAAGTACGGCCCGGAGAGCACCGACGATGCGGAAAATCCTAAGCTGAGGTAAATATATTGTGCTTACTTGTTCTCATTTTCTTTCATATTAGTAAATTTTTTTTCATTATAATTTATTCTTTTAAATCCTGATCAGTTCGTATTTCTTCTTGCTTTTTTCCCAGAATATTACTGTTTTTCCTCTCTTCCCTCTCATTACTTTTCATCGCCTTCTTCTCCTCATCCTCATCCTCCTCTTACTCTTCTTTTTCTCCTTCTTCTTCTCCTCCTTCTCTCTATGAACAATGATTGAACAAATCATGCGTAAATTTAGCGACAGATTTTGTCCCCGTAAAATTTGCCTTCAATTCCGTCATATAGGCAAAAATCGTACCGGGGAGCTGGAATAGTTATCTATTCGAAGTACACATATATCAATCTCGATTTATGAACTCTGATTTGTTAAAAAAGCAGCGTTTTTTTTACATTGCTAGTATGTAAAAGATCTTAACAATTTTGTCCCTATAAAGCATTTGTCCCAATTAGCCAGTGTCCCAAGTGGACCGCGTTAAGCAGAAAGAAAACAAGCCACATGCAGCTTTTACCAAAAATTGAGCACTTCAATTTTTTACATGAAATCGGTTGTGCTAATTTTTGTGCAAATTTTCGGTGAATTGTCTGCATAGTACGCAGAAATTTTTCCCTTATATTTTTAAAGGAGTCTACACAAACGTTTTCTTCTAAAATATTAAATCGCCCACTTAAATTTGGCAATAGCCTATGTGGTTTAGTTCCTTTCTGCTAAATACGGTCCACTTAAGCGGAACTGACTGTATCAAACAGTGTTCGAAACTCACAGCGCCTAAATAATCGGCCATGGCGCCTGAAAAATGCCCCCTAAAAATCTGGATTTTCACAAGAAGTCACATAAAGATAGAAAAACAAATATATTTGAATTGAAAAAAACTCAGAATTTTCAGCACTACAAGTGAAAGCTTGCTTTGTCCATTCTTCACGGTTTCATCCCTAGTGCTTTTGTCTTCTCCAAGTTACAGCTACTTACTAGTTCTGTTACGAAAATCATCGTGCGTCCAACTTTTCACTAAATGCGCCGTAATATATAGGCAAAAAGTCGATTTGGCCCCTAAAAAATCTTGAATGGCGCCTAAAAATCAAGCTTGATGTGCCACATGGCTCCTAAAAATCAAAGGTGAGTTTCGAACACTGGTATCGAATATGCTTTGTCCATGATTAACCCCCACTAATTCACTCCCCAGGAGCATCCTGAAGAACCACGACGCGAAGAGCGTTTGGTGCTCGTCGGTGAACATCAAGAGCGACCCGGAGGAGAACGAGTTCCAGCGGCTCCTGCGGTCCCTGAAGCCGGCCACGAGGAACAGCATCGACATCCCGGAGGTCTGCCGGTCCACGTCGACGGCCGCCGACAACGGGCTGGAGGTTCGGATCTCGTCGATGAAGCCGGTCGACAAGCGACGAGCCTCCTGGTCCGTCCCCGAGAGGCAGATCGCCGAGGACTCCCGGCTCCGGGGCTTCTCGACCAAAGTCAACTTCGGCGCCGGCGAGGCTACCGTCGTCCCTGCCCCCGCCCCCGCCTCCGCCTCCACGTCCGCCCAGAAGATCCCCGTCAGTGGGCCCACGTGGTTCCAAAGTCAGTCTTACTGTGGTGAGTCCATTTTCCACACATGTTTGCATTTTGCATGTGCATGGTAGTTTGCAATGCATGTTCAGCTTCTTTTCCATGTTGCAGGATGATTATTGACATTTGGATTGCATTTTGCAAAAAGGAACCACTAGCATTGCAATGATGCTACTGCTGCTGATTGCTGATTGTGCAACTTCATCCTTTGCAATAAAATTGCGGAAATCGTGAAAAATTATGAAATTTAGATGGTAATTTTTGTCTTAAATTCACAGTTTTTAGCGAGTAAAATAGAAACTATTAATGGATAATCGGGTTTTTCCTCCAAGACAAAAGAAGTTGCACAATCTTAGCAACATTGCAATGCTAGTGGTTCCTTTTTGCAAAATGCAATCCATTTATGGATGAAGCTATGGACAAAATTATAGATAAAGAGGACAAGGCAAAAATGGAGTGATCCTGTCGATGGAGGCAATGGACAAAAAAGGTGAGAAATAGAGTAACTAACGGCTACCCACTGGGAAATACACTGTGCGTTAGACTTATCATTTTTCTCCTTTGCCTTCTTTTTCTATCGCTTTGTCTAACAATTTCAATAGTCAGCCCGCTGGAACTTGTAAATTTACAGTCCAAACTTCGGAGCAAGACCCGAGTATGCATTCTCGCAAATACTCTCTCAAAAAAAACTCTTTTAGGACAGCTTTAAATTATTTTCTGCAGTTCAGCAAGGACGACGCAAAGGTAAATATTTTATTCAAATGGCAACTTTCCCAGCTTTTAATTTTTGCACACCTCACTGCACACTCCTTGTCCTATTTATGCGTTTCTCTCCCTCCATTCTTTCCATTCCTCGACGGACAGATTTTCAGAAACATAATTGTGAGAATGATCCCTTCTACATGCAGAGTCTCTCCGAGAGGACCTCAGGTTTGCTTAATGATTGTTTCTGTAACCAGTGAGAATATAGAGAGGAACTTACTGCGGGGTGTTAGGAATACCAAACTTTTTGATTACCTTGACCAAATACGATGTTGCATTGACGTGAAGTCCGGTTTTTGTACCGACGCTTTTTTATACTTACTAGCAGGTTTTGATTCTGTGTAATCTGTGTGCAACTACTCTTAGGACTGATCTAAAATCACGATTGTTGAATGAAATCGAGCGATTAAGGGTACATCCTAGACCTGATTCCTCTAATTTCCTCCTTTGGACAGCCTTGGAGTGAAATAATACTGAGTGAAGTTAGAATATTTTGCAAAAAGCGCAACGACGACGAGACCAAAAACTCAAGTACCTCATCAAAAATGTATAGGCCGTAGTTTTTTTTCATTGTTATTTATTTATTTATTTTTTTTTTTAAGAGAGAGATGAAATAGCATTGCTGCTGGAAATGTTTCTGGAATATCGTTTTACGCAGTGCGGAAAAAGTATGGAAATGTTTCAAAAACTGTTGAGTCTTCGTTTACTTCTTAAGAATAAAAATTATCATAAGCTAACGTTGCAACGAGAGATATAGAGTCTTTTATCGTTTCATGATTGATATGCTGAATAAAACTTATTTTTAAATACTCATATCTATCACCAGTTTCATTTTATCGAGCAATGAAATCGACGCATGTAAAATCACATGAATCTTAATACGACGCTGTCAGGACTGACTTCCACCACTTTGTAAATTCAGTGGTAAAATGAGATTTTATTCGAATTGCGTAATTGATCTGAGTTTATTGAATAGATTTGACCCCAATTGTACGAGTGAAAAATGTTTACTAGCATGACTGCGAGTGTTACGTAAAACTCCAAGTTTGTAAAAAAAAAAAAAAAAAACTTTTATGAAGCTCTGAAGCCTGAAACGTATCTTTTTATAAATAAATGATTTTCTTCTCGCTGTGTACTACATGAAATTGTGCTGAGGAAAGAGGCCACGCAGTGCTTCATTTTTTATTTTGTCTTGTGGTTCATCGCATGTACTGTTTTGCATGCAAAATTGATGTAGCGTTAATGTATTCTACATCTCCCTTTTTTTTCAAATTCGTGCCTTGTCACATATTGACCGCTCTCAAACGCTTTCGTTGACACCCAACTTCGCGTGCCAGGCTTGGTGACAAACGTCTTCAACTCAATAGTTTGATAGCTAAAGACTGCTCAAATTAATCATTCATCCATCCCGGATAGTCCAAGAAACTTGTTCTGGCAATCGATCAAATCGATCAAGCTTTTTTACGAAGGACCCTCGCTGATACACCCAAACGCCAAGCAAGAGGACGCAAGTTCTACGAGTGGACAGGAAAAAGGATAATTTAAAACAAGTTTGTTGCTAAACATTCCTGCATGATACTTCTTTGCATCAAATGAAAGGGCAGTTGTGCTTCGCATGTTCTCAATCAGACACTTATGTAAGGATCGTATTGATCTTTTACCTTTTATGAAGTCTTCAGCTTTCTGTAGTCTTCACCAACCAATCTGTAAGTCATTTCTTTCTATCCAATTTCGTTGAGGAATTAAAATCTCTGTTTGAAAAAAAATTGAATAATAATCCTTGTGTCTTTACACAGAGGAGGGTTTTATTCGTTGATCCATGGAATTCTCAAAAACATTTGACACAAAAAATCACGAGAAACAATTATTTTGACTTATCCCTCAGCCTGACTTAATAATTTTCTTACTGAATTCTCACTTTTACGGACCTTAATTTTACGAACGTTGCTCTACTTTCATCATTGGTGGAATATTTCTCGGACATCGAAGCTGCAAAACTTGAATTATTTTCTTTATTTACGCTCCTGTGATAGTTAATTTTACCCTACCAAAAATTGATCGAAAAAGTAAAACATCCGTTTATAAGTATTTAAGCATCGACTAAAAGTTAATTATTGTATTTATCAGCGATAATTTAGGGTTTGTCTTGCGATACATTAACATGTCCCTCAAAGGATCATGAATATTTTGAAACAAAGGAGTTCAAAATAATGATAGCCTGTCTTAAAAAAAAACACAAAAAAACACTGTTTTCTTTGAAGAAGGAGAAAATATCACACTGAGTTTTGCGTAAAAATGTATGTAATGCAACACAAAGTTTATTTTAAATGCAATTTTTAATACTCGAAGGCCATCTTGCATATCCAATAAAATGTAGGCGCTGTGCGTCAAGCATTACCTTTGAAACCACGATCGATGTGCACATATTCATTTTTGCGAACAAAACTCACATTGATGAAATACGCCGGAAATATCCACCAGAATATCTATTTCTCGTCTTTTTAAACATTAATCTCCATTCCTTCAACTAATTTCCCTGTAGTCATTCCCTCTGCACAAATTCTAACATATCTGGTGTCATTGCAGATAACCGGTTAAATAACCCGAAATGCCAAGAAAAACTCATCGTTAGAATCGGAGAAGGCTCTAGCGAGGTCTCCACCAGCTCAAACCTGCCAAAATTCTCGTACAGCTTCAACCGCATCCCCGAGACGAAAGCAAACAACTACCAAAAAATCTGTGATACACTGCCAGAATGCAAATCCGCTTCCTTAGTCATGGAGACCATGCGCTCTCCAACGATGCAAAACCTACCAGAAACCTCCAGAGAACCCTGTATAGAATCGAGCACCTCCAGAGAGGCGACCCCGCTGGAGGAATCGAGCGGCATTCCTAGCGTTTTAAGCGTACTGGACGATCTCAAAAAGACCATCGACGATGATATCGTGGAGATCACGAGGCATCGGAAGCAAGACTCGAGTATTTTTAGGATTAAGAATGTGTTCAAGGCTTCCGAGGAAGGGACGAGCCTGTTCAAGAGTCCCAAGTGCGATAGTTCGCGGAGGTCGCTTCCTAGTCAGTTGTCGTTGTTGAAGGAGATCCTAGACCTCGACTCCGGGGAGCTCAGTGACGACAGTCTGAAGGCGGATGAGGAGGTCAGGTCGTACATGAGTCAGCCGCTGGACGAGGACCTGTTGAGCAGCGAGATCTCCGGCAGCTGGAGCCGCGTCAAGGCTTTCAAATACAACCAGAAGCTCAACCTTGCTAACAAACTACTAACAACCCAGAACGGTGGTAAGATTGCGTTTAACCGACTTTTTCGAACCGAAACCGATAATGCCATGCCATTTCAGTCTTCCATAAGTAACAAAGTGGTAAAATAGTGCTGGGTTCACGCTATTTTGCAAGGAAAACAAGCCTTAAAGTTAAACAATTTTAATCAGAGTAAACCTCCATAAAACTCCGTTGATTTTTTTCTCTCGCCTTCTATAAGCTCAGAGACTTGTAGCTAAAATTTTAGATGCCTCAAAGCGCGTCTTCAAATTCCGGTTTAAGTCTCTGTAAAGACTTAAATTGGGCAAAATTCTCAAAACAAAGCTTCCAAAAGCTACGGTTTCCACGCCTTTTCGGCACTCCGTGAAAAATGAAACTAGTCTAACATATCGTGGAGGGTACATTACTTGCAGAACTTAAAATTACTTGACCCAAAATCCGTTGTGCTGACACGCACACCGCGGTGGTGAATTGTCATAGATTCTGTGCTACCTACACTTAATATCACTATGTTAATCGCTTTGATGAATTTGATTGACTCCTTGTTTCCTACAGCGCCTTAAACGAGAAATCTAGATACAGACGGTAGTGCGTATTCGATAACGCAAGAGAAGGCAAAACGCCTTCAATTTTTGCGTAGGCAACATAGGCAGCTCTGGAACACGAATAATTGCATCAAGGCGCTAGTCAAAGTGGTTGACGATTCTACCCACCGCGAAGTACCGGCCCCCAGGCCCGCCACAAGGGGGGGGATACTGGGTCCTTGGTACCGGGGCCCGGGCCCTGGAGGGGCCCGTGACGCAGGTGACAAACCACTACGAATTCATGTGTAACCCTTGTCTCGTAGGGAAAAGTGAAAAAATTACCCTAAAAATTCCGCAAAAGGTGAATAAAGTTTCAAAAACACGCTAGGGCACTATAAAATTTTTCTTACTTTCTTAGAGATTTTCAAGATTTTGAGTATATGTAGAATGATATTTTAGTAACTGTGTTTCATTTTCTTCCGTTGTCGGATGCTAAGAGGCTCCTTTCTGGGCATCCTCGACTTCAATGGCTTAACTTCCTTGCCATTGACGTACGAAAGGGGAGTCCAGGGGGGCCCGGCTCCCCATAGAATTGAAAATTATCATCTGCCCCCTCAAAAAAAAATTTATAGATGTTTTGAATGCAACAATTCGAAAGTTTTTGGTGCTGAAAGTAAACAAAAAGGCGTAATTATTCTGCAGAAATTGATGGAAAATCTCCATCATAAGAGTTTCATAATGCGTCCAAATAGATTTAAAATTTCAAAAATTTCCCAGGGGAGGCCCCCCGGACCCCCCCCCCCCCGTGCTAGGGACCCGGGCCAGAAAATTGGTACCAGGGCCCGAGATGGGATGTGGCGGGCCTGGGCCCAGCATATTTTTTTTTCCCCGTGGTGTGAGACAAATGGTTTTGGATGTCATGTAGCCTCTAGAAAACTTCAGACTAGTTTTATTTTTACTCTTTGAATATTATTAGACTTTGTTTTTGAAAATTCTAGACGTCAAAGAGTCTGCATTGCATTTCTAATTCTCAATCCGATTAAGGTTCAAATCAAATTTAAATCAAGAGTGACAGGCAGATTATGCTGAGAGCATACCTATCAATCATGAAATCTCTTGACAAAAGGTGACAGGATGTATGGGGCGACGGTTATGTGGTTTCAAACCTAAGAGAATAAAATCTCGGATTTAGGCATTGGTGGTATTCAAGTGGGAGAAGCTCGTGGCATGATGCAATGGAAATTGTACCGTGAAGCATGTTGAGGGCATTGCATTTTCGGTGGTTCTTTAACTGGACAATTCTGTGCTCTACTTCCTCAGGGCAACTTTAAATAATGTTCAATTCAATTTGAATAAATTAGGGAACGAAATGTTTTTAAAGTCACTGAAACTTTGTCTTTCAGGGAAATGTACGCAGAGCTTAACATTTGCAGTCTTAAATCGGCAATTCGTTTTGTAAAAACTTCGATCACCAACAGTAGTCAAAACCTATCTTGTATTTACAGTGGAATTTCTTTAAATTAAAACAAAATTATTGCCGCGGAAAGTCTGTCGTGTAATTTTACTGGAATGTTTACATGTGCCTAGTGCATTAAAAATAGAGAGGGAAATATATTTTTAGCGAAATTGAAAAAAAGTAAATTTTTAAGGTTTTGTTCTCCATCAGCGGATCATTTTCAATAAACCGGCACAAAAATTGGCCCCTGTTTTTATTGTTCTTGGAATTGTAAAGTAGTTGCAACCTATATTTTCATTCAAAATTAATGGCTGTACGATTTTTTCAATACGAATTGCCGTAGTGTAATTAGTTTTTACTTTTTTCCTCTCGTCAGGGACTGAATTTTGTCATGGAAAAAGTATGCATTTTAATACACTTGGGATCATCAAGACCGCACTTAAGTCTGTCCTAGGACCTCTGATCGGCCAATAGTGTAGTTTCAGATCATCGATGGATATATGTAGTTTTTTGTTGCGGAAGTACTGACAGGGCCCTAATCTATTTTGGATGATTTCACTTGCCTATTGAAAATATTTATCGACTAATATCTACTTGCAATATTGTTTAATCCATGCACAATGAGTTTTCTTCTTTTTGGAGCTGGTGTAATATGGATGTAGAAGTCTTGATTTTAAAACCACTCTCACCCCATGATACTTGCAAAAGTCACTCTGGTCACTCTTAGACTTTGTAGATTTTAGTCTCACCCTCTTGAATAATAAACTGTTCACTCACTACCAATTTAAAATAATAACGCACCTTCAAAATTAACCCAAACTGGAGAATGCCAGGCGCTAATCCTTGAGAGACCCGTATGCTTATCTATAAACCTTTAAAAATACGTACTGGCGACGTAAAAATAATTTTTTTCTCTTTAATTTGTAAGTTTTTCTATTTTCCAAAATCTGTAACATTAAATAAATAGGAAACGATGCTGTCAATTTTTTGGGCATAAAGGGGCTAGGTAGTAAAATACCTACATCTGCTTGCAACGTTCCCTGTTGTTTGCGTATGCAGATTGCAGCCATATGATAGCGAAATGGCTGTGCAAATCAAAAATTTATCCCTAATGGCACACATTTTATTGATGAAAGTACTTTTTCTCAAGTCACCGTGATTTCAGGTTCCAGATGGCTCTATCATCCATCCTAAAATGGCTGAGTCAATCAGAATTCAATTTCTAGGCAGTTTTGGCACATAAACATGTGTAAAATTCAGAAAAAATCTGATAATTTTTGCGAACATCTGGAAGAGGGGTAACTTTGGACAAAAAAAGTCTTAATTTGCCCGTAAAACACGCTCTTGGCCGTTTAAGTTCGGATACCCTGTATATCAGGTGATTTGACGGATCACCTTATCCAAACTATGTGTGACAGAATCTGTGAAAATGGACTTTATCTACCGGGAGCAAATCGTCCAGAAGAGCCAAATTCACAGGACAATTTCTAAATCGGCGATTTTCGGTTCTCAACGGGAAACGCTTCCTGGAAACCTTGGGAACAAAAGATAAATGCGCTTTAGTTGAATTTTCTCACCACGCAGGGTGTACCTTGCTCCTAACCTTATTTAACCTATAATTTAAAACATTTTGACTTAAAACTTCTATACGTCATGTCTTCCACAATGTGTAAGTTTTCAGGTTGCGTCAAAATGTCCAGATTTCTTCCTCTATGCAGTCGTATCAATAACTCAATTTTGAATTTTGGGAAGATAAGGTCCCTTTTCACAAATCCTGTCACATGAATTCATAAAATCTATTTTTTTTTTCAATCACAAGCCATTTCGTTCTCGTCCAGAGACAAGCGACCCTCCATTGGCCTCTTGGCGACAGGTGGGAACTTTTCATTTCGGAGATTTAACAAATCATTTCCCTATGGGCAATCATAAGGGTGTAACACGCAACTGTCATCATAACTACTAGGTGGAGCTTCGGGTGAGGTAATGAGTCAAACTTCGGCCTGTTTGCGAAACGAGATACCCAGCACAGTGTTCACCGTTCAGCATCCTCCTAGTAGGTAGGTCAACAGTTGAATGTTGGAGTCCCGAAAGTAAAAGCTTCCACCATTGCCGAGATAACAATGAAGGATCCCTTTTCTCTGGTCTCGTCAGACCCTCTAAATGTATTGACCTCGGGATTTCAGACGACAAGAACGGACCTCCTGTCCACCGCGTCGTGGCCGTGGCCAAACTGGACTCGTACGACCGGGACCCGAACCTCAACGCGGTGGAGGCCCTGGTGAGCACCAAGTCCGGGCACCCGAAGATCACCTCCATCTCGCTCAAGTACGACGAGGACCCGACCAAGTCCAACTTCAAGCCCCTCAACTTCTCGAGCCGCTTGAGCAAGCCGCCGGCCCCGGCCCCCGAACACGTCCCCGTGCCGACCCCCAAAATGAAGAACCCCGCCAAGCTCAGCCCGGAGAACGACCGGATACCAGATCTGTCGGGTCTTCGATTGAAAGAGTCGAATGACAACGGTAAGGGGAATACACTCATTCCGTCGCTCTTTTGATGAATCAACATATCTCAATTTTCAAGTGAGCCTCGAAAAGCAGGGAGTTTTACGGATAATAGGGCTCATAGGGTGGAGCGAAAAAACATTTTTTTCGAAATCCGATGACGCCTAGTGAAAAAAAGGTGCCATTTGGCACCAAATGGACGAGGAAAAAATCCTTGCTCGATAGGACAACGCTTTAATCGAAAACATGGGGCTCGAATTTTGAGAATCTCAAATTTTCGATTTTACCGTGTTTTTTTTCTAAGATAATTTCTGGACGATTGAAAAGACACAACCAATACGTACCGTATATATTTTTATAGGTAATTTGAGTCAGAGAATCGATTTTTGTCGTTAAAAAAGCGATATATCGAATTTAAATATCGATTTTGCGATATTTTGTCCAAAAATGCGATATTTTGTCCAAAAATGCGATTTTTGTGTGTATTTTCCAAGATTTTTCGATTTATCGATACAAACCTTCGATAATTCGAAATTTTGACATTAAAAATCGATTTCTCGTGAAAAAATACATAGGGTGACGGATGTACAGCTAGGGCTCATCCAGTAATAGAGTTACGCCCTTACGTCAGAGGAGCCACGATTTGTGGACATTCATGGGAAAAGGGAGTAAAGTCTACGGACGCAACATTTGGATTGTGTTTAACTGAAACCCATCAAGCCGCATTTTGGGGGGAACATGGGTCTAAAGGAGTATTGAATTCAACTATAGTCGTAAATTATTTCCTTTTAAAAATGGAAAGTCGAGAAAATCTATTTTGAACATTAATGTAGTCGTTGAACTTTGTCCATGACGTTGCGAGTCTAAACTGAGAACATTTTCCTTGGGGTATTTTTGTCAAGTTTAGTTTAATAATCTTCAAACTCAATCAGAAATTCAGAGGAGTTTCCACAAAAATACGTAATGCAGGATTACGAGAAACGTCTCCTAGAATGAGACGATTAATAGGTAAGATTAAATGATCCTTATGGGATTGTTGGCGCTGAATTCAAACGTGCCATCTGTTCTATTGATTTGTTCTCGGATGTTACGAAACATAGCTAAAACTTAAGCCTGAAACGCCGAATGAAATCGCAATTGCTTCTCTCAAAAAATACCTCTGATATTTGCCAAAAAATTATCTGCATTGTACGCAGTTTTTTATCGGGGTTTCAACCGTATCTCCAATCTAATTATCTGCATCTTGTGTATTTTTCATTATAGACGCAATTCCGATTCCCGTCATCGTGGAGCGGAAGTCGGCGACCGAGATCCGGAAACAGGAGGAAGCGAAGAAGAAAGTGCTGAAGAGCGTGCCGGTGACGAGGATGCCGACCCGACAACCGGCAGTCCCACCGCGGAAAGTGGGGCCCTCGAGGAAGATGGAGGAGGTCTCGGCCCTGAGGCACCGATCGTTGTCCCCGACGCACGAGAGCAGCTTCGCGCCGCTCGTGCCGCGGGCGACCAAGTCCCAGGAGAAGGTCATCCGGCCGGAGCTCAAGCCCGTGGACACGCGGGTCCGGCGGGAGCGATTGGAGAGGAGGGTAGAGACGAGTCAGAGACGGAGCATATTCGACAGCGGCCGGGACAGCTGGCTCAACGCACCCAAAGGGGACCGCAGAAGTCAGAGGCAGCCCGAAGGGCGGGATAGGCGTCCGAAGAAAGAAGAGCCGAGGACAAGGTATGTTCCTTTGTGAAATGTGACCTAGCAAGGTTTAAAGTTCCTAAAAGTTTGATGTAGGAGGATTAAATGACTAAGACACAGCTTAGAGAAATTAATTTGGCTGAGCTTGGTGCAATGGACACCCAGAAGTTTCAAAAATTGACCAACTAGTAGCAACGTAGAAGCAGAGATAGAGATAGCGATAGGGTGAGAGATACAGGGAGCGACAGAGGGGGGTAGAAGGGGAGGTCGAAGGGTAGGTAGGGTGGGAAATAAGGGAGGAGATAGAAGGAGGAGGGAGGTAGAGGCAAAGAGAAGTAGCTGATATAGGTAGAGGTGCTCATCTATTACAACATCGACTTCAAGAGCTTTTTCTGAGCTCGGGAGTCGATTAAAAAAAAGGAGAATGAAAGAGGGGAATTATTAGCACCATCGTACCACAAAATTTCAATCAAGAATGGACGGTTTGAATTGAAAAACAAACGGCAAAACTCTATCGGGAGTCTTTGCTGTTTGATGAAGGCGCGTTCACACGGTATGCCGGGATGCTCGTCTGCGGGCCGATTATTGAAATTTATGGACAAAGTTATAGACAAAGAAGAGAAAAGGGATATGGTGAAATCCTATTGGTGGAAGCGGATGGTTGCAATGGACAAAGGAGGTAAGTAATAGAATAACTAAAAGCAACCGACAAGAAACCAGACAGTTAGTCCATCATTTTCTCTCTCAGTCTGTAAGAACCACCAGTTGCAACCAATGTCCTCTTTGTCTATCGCTTTGTCTATCAATTTCAATAATCAGTCCGCTGGCCATCTAACGTGTGGTTTGACGCGCCGCCCGACGAGCCCTCCAGCAAACGTGTTCCATGGTGAGGGTGGAGCGTGCTTCGATGCGGCAATACAGGATTGCGCAAAAGATCTAAGAAATTATACGAGGATTGCGCAAATAGAAACCTTAAAATCTGCTATAGAACTGCACAAATTTAAAATGAAGTTAATTTAAAGTATAAGTTTGGCAAACCAGGAAACAGTTTGAAAGAAGCGCATGTTTATGTTAACGCTAGTTTAGGTCAGTTTGTTGGCAAGTCATCGATGTCTTACCCTCTGATGATAAATGAAGTGAAAAGATTGAATAATGGTCGTGGATGTAAAGAATCTTCCTAACTTTTCTCGGAAAAAATATTTAATCGGGAGAAACGAGGCAACATTGGAATGCTCATACGGTGTCGAAACACAACATGGGCCTTTGAAGGTCTATTATTCGATGCCGCGAGTTCGAATGATCGCGGCAAAGACAGTGCGGCCGGAGTTAAGCGTATATTAGCGCCTGCAAGACTAGGAGAATACTTCACGCATGGCGCCAAACAGTGCGGTCGACGCACAGCCCATATTAGCGCCTACAAGACTGCGTGAATACTTCTCGCATTGCGCCAAACGCAGTGCAGTCGCAGTCGGTCAGTTGGTGTAAGCAAATGAATAGAATTGCAACTCATATGAATAGAATTTCAACTTAATTGAATAGAGTTTAACTCATATGAGCAGAATTTCTCTATTCACTTTTCGCCCACTCATATGACTAGAGATCTCAACTCACATGGGTTCATCGTTGAATCTACCGTGTCCGATATCTCAGAAACTAGTCACCGCATCAAAAAAATTACAAGAACAAAATGTTCTTATTTTTCTAAGTTACATATAATGTAGGTGTCTCCTAGTCAAAAACACCACTTCTGAAAAATGAAAAAAATTGCATTCATATGAGTTGAACTTTTCTACTCTTATGAATAGAATATTCTGGTGATACGAGTAGGATTTCTGCTCATATAAGTAGGAAATTCTACTCATATGAGTCGGCGAATTCTGAATAGCCTACTCATCATTCTTAGCAGGGATGCCGTGTAAACACGTCTTATATTACCTACAGTGCGTCCCGTACACAAAATTCTCAAATTAAACCCATACAATTATTTTTCAGGTTAGACTCCGGCGATTCGATCTTGGAAGAACTGACGAAAGCGGCCGACGAGATCCTGCTGGCGGTGAACGGGTGCACGGACGACGAGTCCCGCGCCAGCAGCGACGACGAACGCAAGCCCGCGAAACAGCCCGCGCCGGCGCCGGCCCCGCTGGCGGCCATCGCGGAGAACCCTCCGACGCGGCGCCTCCGGACGGCCGAGCGCTCCGAGGCCCGCCTCAAGTCCCGCGCTAAGCCCTCGACGGAGCCCACCAAGCCCGCGGAACCCTCCCGGGCCGCCCGCACCGTGGACGAAAGGAACCGGAGGCGACTCGCCCGCGTGTCGCTCAACCGCGGACACGTCGCCTCCTCGTCCGAGGACATCGAGTCCGCCGCCGAGAACGCCGCCAACGCCAAGATGAAGAGGGTCGTCAGGAGGGTCGTCAAGTCGCAGCCCACCAGGGATCCGGTTTCCAGCAGCCATAAACCAAGGGAAAGGTGAGATCACCAGTTACTTCAATAACTGAAAAAATACACTAAGAAGTGGCTCGAATTGTATGTAACAAGGTGGAGAAACGGTGCTGGGTCCACACCATTTCGTGGGGAAAACAAAGCCAAGAAAGTCCAAAAATTAAAATTTATTAATTTTACCTCTTGGCTTTGTTTTCCCCACGAAATGGTGTGGACCCAGCACCATTTCTCCACCTTGTTACTTCAATAACTCAATAGGCAAATTTTTACCATCGAATATTATACACTTTATTTCTATGAAATTCAGCTAATACGAATTTTCAAAAGAAAACATACTGAATGCTAGGTAAAAATATACAATTTAAGAAACTCACTAGTCAGAGAATTTTATCGTGACAGGCAGTTGCGTCCCTGATTATGGCCATACTGGTCGAAACGCGTCGGATTGTTAAAATTCTCTGACTAGTGAGTTTCTTAAATTTTATATTTTAACCTTTGACCTAGTCTGGTACTTTTCGAAAAGTCGTTTTTTAAAACATTTGACTGAATTTTAGGTAGTTCTTAGTCTAGGATTGGAACCGTTTAGTTTTGATATCACCTCAGGGGATCGATTCAAAAATGGGCACTGGAAGTTCGATAAAGAGTCACACACCTTAGTCAAAAAGTGAAGAGAAATCGTTCACTGTTGAAGAAATGAAACCAAAAAAATTAGAATTAGAGTCGCATAATGAACTCCAGTTAGTTTTAGTGCAGTCTCAGGGAACCTACCTAAACTAAACCCTCTCCTCATCTGTCCTGTTACTGAGACTCATCAGAGTTTATATTGTGGCTCTAATTCTAATTTCTGGTCTTTCTTACTTTGTTTTTCCCTCAGAACAGAGGGTGTAGACTCAGCGCTGTATCTGCTGTATCACTGTATCTGTTCTACCGTCATGTTACTTCCAGAATTCGAGACACAATGTTTAGTGATTTTTTCCTCTTATTGTCCCTAGATCCATATCCTGTCTATCAGTGCGTTTTGAAATTTTCCTAACTTGTTGTTCTGTTTCCAAAGGGTTTATCGAGTGGATCACCCGGAGGAAGAGAAGAAAATCGTAAGATCGTCAACAAGAGAGAACGGACTTCGGAAAGTAGACTACCTCTCGTCCTCAGCGCACAGACGGAAGAGAACCAGCGAGACCGTAGGCAAGCCTGAAGATCTCAGAAATTCGAACGTCAGTCATTTAGAGAGCCGCAAGGAGTCTCACCGAACGGTTAGAGGTAAATTGCATTCATTCCTTTTTCCAAATAGCATAAGGCAGTGGCGTGAATGATCGTTTTTTCCCCATTTGAAGCCATGGTAAAGAATCGATTATTCAGGTGTTTTTTGCGAACACCCTGATTATCGATCATTTTCCATAAGTTGAAACGGCAGATTAATCGATATATCGCAAAGCACGCCACGACACGCCACTGACTGCAATAAATTTGCGATGACATTTTTCAATTTTGCCGTTGTCACACTTTCAGTTCGCCCGTAAGTGCACTCATTGGCAGTCAGGAAAAATCATGTTGCACAATGTAGCCGGGCACCGATGAAGTTACTTTTTAAGGCTGTTTTGTCTAGTGCATCTGAAACCAGTGTAACATGTTACGGAAAACTTGGGTCAAGAAATATGTATCGGAATACTTAAATTCGTGACTCGTCTATTGGTCCTTTCATTTGGGTGTATTCGCGCGAAAAAGAACTGTGTGAAAATAAATAAAATAAAAATGAACTAAGTAGTAAAAACCCTATGCATAAAATTCCCTCCGATTTTATTTATTTTGTCATAGTTTTGCGAACCAAATGATGCGAAAACGACACTGCAATTTTATTGCATTTAATGGCTTGGTTTACCACCTTATGGACAAAGGAAACCGTATCGACCGTTAAAGTTCACACAAATCAGATGTATGTTTATTCATGATTATACATATAGTGCATTTATCTAACAAGGAGTCCTTTTGTTCTAGGATCCTCACATGGTCAAAAATGTGATTCCCGGATCAAGATTGTATCATCAAGCAATAAAAGTCGCATAATACCTTCGTAAGTAGTTCCAACCGTTCTTAAATTTATTTACGATACCATCTATAATTTGCTTTTGAATTCAATATTTTCAGTCTTAAATAAAAGCTTACTCCCTGTTTTACGTAATCAACTTATTTATTTAATTTTCATCAAAATTTGGGTTAGTAAAGTCCAAAAAATAAACAAGTTGATGAGTGCATAATTGTTTCGCCCTCCATTTTCGAGTAGGCAACACGAGCTCATAAGAGCCGGAATAGTGGTATCATCGTATTATCCACAATAATTACTCAGAACACACTGCAAGAAGGGATGACTGTAACCAAATGTGGGCGTTCAAATAGATTTTATTGATTTATTCGTCACGTCATAATCCATTCATTGCTGTAAAATTCAATGCAGTGCAGTCTCTTAGTGCAAAATAGCTAAGAATATTTTCATGTTCTGCCTTGAACTCTTTTGATACCAGTCGCATTTATTAAGCCGCCTTAGGATGAGAACATATCCTAGCTTGACAAAATCTCCCGATGTTATCAAATGCCCACTTTTTTAAAGTGAAGTTGAAATCCTTCACCGGTGCAATTTTTCTGCATGCTTGAAACTGATGCACTCGCCTATATAAATGCGAATTGTGTAAATTATTTCTTATTTTACATTCATTTTAATTTTTATTCGAATGTGTGTTTCAGATCAAAATGAAGCTATTGAATTAAAACTAGTCACCTCAAGGTCTGATAGTCAGCTATGCGCGTGTCTGATTTTCTTCGTTGAAGCACCCGACTACTTATCTAATTATCTGCCCTCCCCCTCTCCCTACATTCGCCCGTCGGGGTGTGTTTTCAGTGCTAAAAGTTAGAATAAAACTGTCTTTAGTCTTTTGAAACTTGCAAAAGAATTGAAACTGACTGGTACTAAATTAAATTCTACTAAGTACTCTAAAAACTTCTGAAGTCCCTCAATTTATATATTGTTGTTCTAGTTGTTCTGTAAATCCATGAAGCTTATTTATTAATTTATTTCTAACTAATAGCATGTCCTGTTTTGGAAAAATTCAGAGACACTTTATTTCTAATTCAGAAGTCATGATTAATAGCGCAGTTATTTGAACATATACCTCCCCTCCCCTTTAAAAACTGCATTAAAACTTGAAAACTATTAAGGACCGTCCTGTGTTCTTTAGGTAACTTTAAGTTCTATAATAGGTAAACTCTCCTGGACAGAGGTAAGCGAACTTCCTGTAAAAGAAGATATTTGCTGTTTTCACAGAGGTCGTGGAATAAATGGATTCATTTACATCACGGTTGTACCAACAATGAAACACATATCGCATTATTACTTATCTCCCATAAAAAAGTTTCCCTTATTATGAAACCAATAGCTATGCAATATGATTTTTTTTTCTTCTGGTGTACAAAACTGCTGACCATGAGACATAAATCAAAAGAAAATGAAGCCTTTTAGCCATAAGTACTTACCTATCTCTCGTGTCATTGAACACGAAGAAAAATCTGTACCGCTGAAGATGAGAAAAAACTTAGTTTGTTTGCCTATTTTTGTATGTAGTATTTATGGACTCACATTCAATCGCCATGAATTGTAAATACCTATTTCTTTTTTCCCTTTTTTTACTGTTCATTGTTTAAGTGTTATTAATTCGCTCATCTGCTGTTCAAATACAGATTATTTTTTTTACTAATTGAAACAAAGTTGTAGATTTTTTCCTGTTCCACTAAAAACGTATTTGCTTAAAATTATATCAAACTTGGGAGGTTTTCCGAGGGAAGGGCCCAAAAAGTTCACACACTCTTTTTTGGAACTTTGTCGTACTTGATGAATTCAAGCGTATCTATTGTGAGCTCAATTCGTGAATTTTTTGAGCCGAGAGATTTCCGTTAACACGATTTATCTCCATCAGTTTCTACTCAAATCCTGAAAAATCAATAAATTTGTGACCTATCCTTATGAAAAGGGATCTTAGTGATGGAAAATCAAAATTCAGTTCCTGTCATTTGAGTTTAGAAGACTGTTCTTCAAACGCTCAGGGGCTAATACTCCAAAAACTGTGAGACTGTGTGAAAGTCGAGAGTTTTACGTGAAAAACTCATGCATTATTTCAAACCAAATGACAAACCATTCAAATGTAGTCACGTCTAGCGCTTGAACCCGAAGTAGCACCTTAAACACCTTGCTGTCGGTGCACATGGGTCAACTACCAATCAGATGTTGCCATTTCTACCGCTTTTTTATTATAAATATTTTCCCAAAACTCGCATTTACTGTCACGTTAAGTGTCACGTGCGAGTAAGACAGCATTCAAGAGCGGTCATTGCTCAAATTTATCTGTACCAGGAACGGCGCCTTTAGAACTTAAACTTTTCGCACATATGTGAAAAAAACTTCAATAATTGCAGCTCTCATTTTATTGCAAACATGTATGTCTTCATAGATCCCTTGTACCATATCCAAAAACATCATACCACAAAACAAGACAATTTGAGGTTCAAATTACTTTTTTCGGAATTGGACACACTCTTTCCAGTTACAACCTCATTATCTGTGAAGAAGATAAGCGCTTGACATGACTGCATTTGCATGGTTTGTCCTTGGGTTTAGAATAAAACATGAGTTTTTCAGGTTTAACTGCCGGCATGGATTTTTGGCCCCACAGTTTTTGGAGTTTTTGTCTCCGAACACTTGTGAAACAGTTTTCTAGACTCAAAAGACGAGAACTGGATTTCGACTTTCCACGCACCAATCGGTCTAAGGTCCCTTTTTATGTGGATGGGCCCAAATTTACTGATTTTTCAGGATTGGAGTAGAAACTGATAAATCGTGTTTAACGGAAAATATCATTCGAAGTTACTGTGCCGAAGATATTGTTTTTTTTTTTTTTTTTTACATGGATCCGTTAAGGTGACACATTCAAAATTTGTGCCGAATTAGGAGGTGGACAGGTGCTTATTTGCATGATCTCACCCGAGTAGGTATTATATTGTCAGAAAAACTGAAAAAACTTAGAAAGGCAATGATGCTCCGCAACTACTGAAGCAACTCCAATTATTTGTTACAATTTTTACATCGAGTATCTTGCGTGATGTGCCATTCCTCGGAGACAAAAAAAAAATAATAATAATTATAGTGTAGGCGACAGACTTGTTAAGTAGAACTGCGTCACGCAGCGTGCCGATGACTAAAGTACGATACCACTTATCTCCATCACGGTGCTTCAAAATCTCCACTCCTCGTTTATTTTTTCGAAGAAGAACAAGTCAACTTTATAGCTTGAACTTTATACACAATATTATTACAGTTTACAATATTACAATATTATTTACAATAATAATTATATTTAATTATTATAATTTACAATAGTATTACTTGATATTATCTATTAACAGAGAAGAAAAATCAAGGGAGTTTTCAAGAAATTACGTTGACTAGTTTTCCAAGGGAAAAACAAAATATGAATGGAAGTTTACAACGTCGAAAACGGAGATACATGTTCTCGCACTCAAACCATCGATAAAGACCTTGAAATAACGATAGCAGTTTACCGAATACTGAGAAAAACAGCCAATCTAGCGTCTATAAAGTCTTGACCTCTGGCGTTCACTTTCTCATTAGTTTTTTTTACACTTAATTGGTTTTTTTTTGTATCTGACTAAGCACTAAAAACAGCGTGATGCGCATATTTTTTGTGAATTTAAGAGTGAAAAAGCCATATTTCGTCAGAGAACCAACTATACTTTTCTTTTTTTATAATTTTCTTTCGAGAACAGAAGAGGCATTTTGAGCCGAAATAAGAAAAATTGAAGTTAAAGCTTTTAGTAAGTGTCGCACGGTAGTCACCGAAAAATGGCCACCAGCCCACTGCCATGCCATGCTAGTTGTCAAGTTGGTGCACTTGCGTACTGGATCAGAATGCATGGTGGGACTGTGCGTAAGACGACCACTTTTGGGTCCGTGCAAAGCAAATACTAGGTTGTCACCCCTCTCCGTGTCAGAACTCATTGTTTTTCCTAGCCTTGTTCATAAAAGGAGAAAGTTGAGCCTGTAAAGCTCAGTGGTTAGACGACAGTTATACTCGCCGGACCAGGATGGACTTGTTCTCCGAGCTGAAGATCCTCCGCTACTTTTTAATTTTCCTTGCTTTTTCGTTTTTCTACCGCACAGGAGAAACGGTAGGTCGAAAGTTTAACTTAATGAAAAAAAAAGGCGTTACAACAAAAATTCGATAATTACACTGGGCATCATTCGGGTTAAATTTGCTAATGGGACGGGACCTTTTTTTCCACCCAGGAGGAGACTACTGATTATAAGAGTGTCAAGGTAGAAAAGAAGAAACTTGCTCTCAATTTCAAAATATTTGGGGTTTTATATGTTTTTTGTGAAAATTGCTGGGATATTTAAACATTTTCGCTGTGATTATTCGTCAATTCCCGCAAATGTTTCTACTCAACTCTGTTTATTCCGTTCTCGTTTTTTTTAGGAAGGTCTTATAATACTGAAAGAAGCACTAAAAACCTGAATAATAAATTCTGAATAATAAATTCCTGAATAATGATAAAATTATAATGGTATTAAGATTCAAAAAATTGATTTTTTGATATTTTGCACGGTTTAGTGACTTCAAAACTTTGATGTACAATTCAGCTTCATGAAATATGTTTCATCGGCGTCAGTTTCATATTTTCTTTTTTTCATAACTCTACTGAAGACAAAAATTAGTATGAAACAATCATTTTACCGAACCTTTCCAAAATTTTGACGATTTTTCTGGTGAAGTTCGCAATTTTTTTTTTCATTATACTTAAAAAACCTAAAAACCATGATGACGATTGACTCTCACTTAACTCTTAGGGCTCCTACTGGTGGAAAAGTCTGGCCCGAAAAAATTTATGTCCAAGGGGGAACAGACTCTAATGACCCTAATGACAGACCCTAATGAGTCGGTCGGAATCGGAATTGAATCGTTCTGTCGAAAAGACTTAAACGCCAGAAATGAGAATTCGAGGAAAACAGTGAAAACTGTTTAAATCGACCCGTTCTGAATCTTGGAGGGCAGGAATATGAATGGGAAAGTGGATTGCAATTTAAAATAAGATTGTGGTCGTTTCAGAAATTTTTCTATGATTTGAACGGAAAAAAGAAACAAATTAAAAATTGCCGTTTAAGTTTTTTGAGGACGAACGGAATAATTTCAATATATTTTTCCCACATAAATTTAAATTTTCTGTATTTCAAGCCGTAACGTGCGAAAACATTCATTGATACTTTATTTCTCAACCCACCTAAAATACGATGATAACTTACATACTGATCTTACATACTGATTATTATATATTAATGATCACTTAAGAGATTTTTGGTAAAAATATGGAGCGTCAATTCCATGAGGAAAAATTCACCAAAACTCTCTACACCTCTTTGGTGCAACAGGACTTAATAATCTTTCAAGAAAATCTCATCTTGTTGTACCGGAACCTATTTATTTGCTTCAGTTAAAGGCTCTTAGATTTTCCCTGTGTGATAACTTCACGACGGCGCCGGCGTGTCGCGGCGCTTTAAGCTACTATTTCGCCACGGAGGTGTTGGCCAGTATCATATGAGATCGAAGGCACCTCAACGTATCATGATTGATAGCATCTTTCAAAATGACTAAGTTCCCTCGCAAATTAAAGCGTGTGACTACGACAAAAAAAGAGCGGTAGTCGAAAATCTTACTAAGTCCTAGTAACTGTATTCAGTAACGTTCAGCATGATTTTTGAACTTCATTAGAGAAAAAAGTGACTTAATTCAAGCAGAAATATGCTCAAAACCGCCGAGAAGATTTCCTTTTGAATAAATAAAGAAAATACTACATGTTTGAAGAAGAAAATATGCTTATATTAAAAGGAAAGTCACTTACAACAAGCAGAAACCCGCTTTTATTCAGATATTTTATACTTGATTCAAAATAAAATCTTTATGACGACACACTCAAGAATGTTTGTGCCTAAATCGAGTCACTTTTTCCTCTAATGAAATCCAAAATTATGCTAAACGATATTAAATACGGATGCCATGACTGAGTGAATATTTGAACTACCGCTCTTCTTTTGTGCCGTAGTATCATGATTTATTTTGCGAGGAAAGCTCTTACTCTTAAAGGATGTCTGTGAGACTTGATGCGTTAGAGCGCCTTCAATTTAGTATGATACTGTGCAACTCCTCTGTTGCGAAATAGTTGCTTGAAGCGCCGTGGCACTCCGAAGCGCTTCGGGCAACCAGTGTGACGCGCGCACAGGCTCCTACAAACCTAACAGAGATACTTCACGCATTGCGCAATGCGTGCAGTATCCCCTTAGGTTTGTAGGCGCCAGTGCGCATTTTGTGCTGGCAGCACGTTGCTCCGCTCTGTGTTAAGCTCTAATATTGAAACTCGCTGAGTCAGTGTTTTCCAACTCATGATTTTGAAATATTTGCACAACCCGCATGGATTAGTCTCAATTAAATTTATGAAAAAAAATATAAATATTGAAGGAAAATGTACCGTGTGTTTTGTAAATATTAGAGTGGTTCCGTGTCTAATTTAATGATTTCTAAAGAACTTTAATTTTTTCTTGTATATTTTGTATGCTTTTACTGTGCTGCAGCGTGGTGCACGCGCAACCAAACGTTCAGAATTGGACGTATTTGACTCTAAAAGATCGATGTATAAATGGGTTAAAACTAAAGATTGCGTGCTTCTGGGTTTTCCCCCTTTTATTCATTTTTGTATAGTTTCTTTTAACACAACTACGGTTCATTGACATTAATATCGATGCCATCCCTTGAAAAAGATTTTACAAATTTTTGCCACGTTTCAAAAATTTAGATGTTTTTAAAATGAAGTAGTATTTTCATTTAAAAAAAATAAAATAAAATAAAAAAAACAAAAAGGTATACATAAGGAATATTTTATATCGAAAATTTTAAAGATGGAAATAAACCCAAATATTCATCAATGACAATTTGAAAAGATGAATTATTTTCTTCTTCGACTAACGACTAACCGCTCTCTTTGGCATAGCGCAATACTGCCATGCTAAGGAGAAACGCCGTATGAACCTTCAGGCGTTGCCGTCATCTGATAAAGAACAAATTTATTGGGTAAATCGTAAATATTTTTCCTCCAATGTTTCAGACTATTTCCTTCGCAACTTAATCTAATATTACTGAAAATTTTAAGTTAAATATATTCATAAATTTCGTCAAAAATATATGTTTTATCCGAGGAAACTTGGCAATTCTAGAATGGTCATACGGCGTTCTTCCTTAGCACGGCAGTATAATTCCTCGCATTTGCTGGATTTGCAGATGCAACCGGGAAAACAGTATGCCACGGCCCTCGCTGCCATCGAAAAAGGCGGAATTTGCAGGAGCGTCACGGCGGATACGCATCAACGAGTAAGGGATAAGGCCGACTGGACATGTTACAACGCTTTCGTCACTTTAGACCGCAGCGGATTCAACGTTTGCCGCGATTGGCAACAGGCTGAGTGCCGCAGTATCCAGAGTATTGAGACTTGGGAGTGTTCGGTCTTCGTCCCGGGCTGGAATGCGTTCAGCACCCTGGAAAATTGCGCGCCGGACCTTCCGCAGCAGAGGCGACCCACTGTGACGAGTTGTTGGGGTGGGACAGGGCAAACATCGGGATCGGGAAAGGGTACTGATGACGTCAGGAAGAAACGTCGTCATAATCTACGCTCACCCGCTGCAGGGTCCTCTAGAAATTTCGAATTTAATCCAGGTATGCTATTCAGGCTCCGAGGCTTTCATGTTTTAGGTTCCTTGTCTCATTATACTATAATACCAGGGGGTACGCTCCCTGACCGCTACGCGGCCCGACTCCCCGAATCCGCTTCGCGCCCTCTAAGGTCCGCTTCTCGGACCCCTCCCCTTGTGAGTTATCTATAAAGAGTGAGCTCATCTGGGCGGGGACTATATCCTATCATTTTTTTATTTATTTATTTATTTATCTATCTATCTATCTATCTATCTATCTATCTATCTATTCATTTATCCATTTATTTATTTGTTTATCTATTTATCCAATTATTTATCTATTTATTTATTGAGTTATTTATCTATCTATTTATCTATTTATTGTTTTATCTATCTATTGATTTATCTATTTATTTATTTATCTATTTATTTATTTATTGGATGTGTCTACTCCTCACGCGTGGTATCAACATGAGCAGGTTTATACATGTATCTCTTCCAATTCTGAATCCATATCCTACCAATGGCCAAAAGGATTTTTCTAAATAGGCCACTAGACAAGGTCTGAAGTAGAAGAAAACGCCACATGTTTCCTCTTCAAAATTTAACACAGAAAAAAATTCACACAACGAGAAGTTTTGAAATCGACTTAGATAGATGCTTCCATGGATGAGCCAAGACGTACTCGTCACTTACTGCAAAACGCAGGCCAAACGTTATTCACTGGATACTAATATTTTTCCGCAGTCTTTTCTTACTCTAAGAATTGCTGGTGTACAAACGTTATCAATTCTCCTCGTAAAATTTGCCCTACGGAATATTTTTTGCTCGTTTAAGATTATTAAGGAATCGAGGGCTGAAAGATTATCATATACACCTGTCTACTAATTTGTTTTACCTCCATACGTTGGAGGGTCTTCCTTAGGTTCCTCATCATCTGCGATTCCTCCGTTTGGTCAAAGAGGTACCTCAAGCTTTGATTTTACACAGCTTAAAAGACTAGGTATTCCAAGCCTCCCTGGTGCAAGTGATGAAGGTCAAGAGCAGTCATCTGCGATTCCATCACACAACTCCTCGCAGACCGATTTTGCATGGATTAAAAGATTTGGTCTGGAAAACCCTTCTGATGTAGGTAGCCATGGTCAGGATCAGTCATCTACGATTCCATCGTACAAAACTTCGCAGGCCGATTTTGCACGGATTAGAAGATTTGGTTTGGAAAACCCCTCTGATGCAGGTGGTCATGGTCAATATCAGTCATCTGCGACTCCATCGTGCAACCCCTCACAGGCCGATTTTGCACGGATTAGAAGATTTGGTTTGGAAAACCCCTATGATGTGGGTGATCTAGGTCAATCTTATGGTGCAGGTAACCTTTTTTATACTGGGATTTTATTTTATTTTCAGGTTTCAACATTTTTTTGCATTGAACATTTCTCTAAATTCCTTGAAACCTATTGGAGATTCCGAAAGAACAGGGTATGTAAAGGGTATACATCATTATTTAAATGAAAAACTACTCGATGTCAATGGGTTGCACTGATCAAAAAATTGTGTTTCGATCCTTGATTCTGGTAGATTAGCTAAAAATATAAAGATATATTTAAACAGCAACTTTCTACGTTCATTATTGATCGAGATATTGCGCATTGAAAAGTTCGTTTAATGACGCCATCCTCCACGGTAGTGACACCCTTGGTTTCTTCCATCTTGCTTTCGTTTGTCACTAAGACACACATTTTCACTGGTTACTCGACGTGAAACTTGAATGAAAGCAAGATGGAAAAAACCAAGGGTGTCACTACCGCGTTGTATGACGTCATTAAACGAACTTTTCAAAGCGCGATATCTCGGTCAATATTGAACGTAGAAAGTTGCTGTTTGGATGGATCTTATTATTTTTAGCTGATCGACAAGAATCAAGAATCAACACACGATTCTATGACCAGTGCGACTGACCACTGCCACTCACCATCTCACACCACTTCCTACAGACGATTTTGCAACCTTGGATTGGAGTTACGTTCCTTCGTCCGAAAAACGACGAATTATTATGTGTCTCTTTCGTGATCAATGCCCGTAAACAAAATAAAATATTAACCGTCAGCCAGTATTAGTGCTTGGAGTGTAATGACTATACAGGCAGCTCAATAGTACATGAAAGAGTTATAAGCCACTGTGCATTCTAACAAAGAATTTCAAAGAGGTCGCAGCTCACACTCGTACATTGCAAAATCATTTATATTTTCAGAGTTTGGAAAACAGGGTTCATCAGAAACGGCCGGCAAGCTCCCGCGTTTCCAGTGTCCTGAATGTTCAAATTCGTATAAAACTGAGCGGATATTACTGGATCACATGCACTTCCACAAAGGCGGGACCACCTGTCCAATCGAGTGGTGCAGGAAGACTTTTCAGTTACGAAGCAAATATTTGAATCACATGATCAAGGCACATGATATAGGTGAACCTCTCTACCTACAACCAAAATTTAATCAAATTATTAATCATTTAATAATAATCATCATAAAAGCTGATATAACTGTTGAAAATAAGAACAAGCGCTCCCGATCTGAAGAAAAGGTCGTGTAAAGTTTTACTCGGGCTGGAAAAAAAAACACATTGGATCTAGAGTCCAGACTCTTAAAAACATCGACAAGAAAAAGTACTCTTGATTCAATCAGAATCTAGCTTAAATCAAGAACCAAGCTTCTTAATTTAAGCGGATTCCGTTTTGATTCAAACAAAAATCCGACTGAATCAAGAGTATTTTTTCTTGTCAATGTTTTCAAGAGCCTAGACTCCAAATGAGATCCAATGTGTTTTTTTCCAGTGCGTGCATGTAATGCGGCTATATTTTAAATCACTTAACTGTAAATAACGCTGAAATTACTCCTGTTAAATTTAAATCACTCTATTCGACTTAATTCCCTTGGTAAAAATTGGCGATAAGAGCTGCGTTTCAAAATACCATTGGAATTCTTATAGCCGGCTAAAGAAGGCTACAGAAAAGCATATAGCTGGCTGTAGAATGCGGAGAACGGCCGGGCTATACGAAGCGATAAAAAATTATGCAGCCGGGCTATAGTTCCTATCGCCGGGCTTTACACTTTATCACCTGGCTGTTGCTTTTTCGCCATCGATTATGAAAGGCTATAAGAAATTGTGTAGGAATTCGTGTGCTTTGGAAATCATTAGGTTTGATACGGAACCACCCCAATATTTACACAACACACATTATATTTTCCTTTAATACATATTTTTTTTTCATCAATGAAAATGAGAATAATCCATACAGTATGTGCAAACATTTCAAAATCATGAGTTGAATAACGCTGACTCCGCCAGATTTATTATTAGAGCCTAACACAAAGCGAGCGGCGACGCACTGGCGCCTACAAACCTAACAGGGATACTTCACGCATTGCGAAAAGCGTGAAGTATCCCTGTTAGGTTTGTAGGCGCCAATGCGCGTTTCGGGCTGGCTGCCCGCCTGCCGCGCCGCAGCGTGCCACGGCGCTTGAAGCAACTATTTCACACCAAAGGTATTACACAGTATCATACGAAACTGAAGGCGCTCTAATATATTAGTAATGGCAGGCATCCACCAAAAGTACGGAGATTTCCTCGCAAAATAAATCAATATACTTCGGCCCAACAAGAGAGCAGCAGTCCAAAAACTCCTAGCAAAAATTCCTAGCATCCGTGATTAGTAACGTTTAGCATACACTTTATCGCCTGGCTGTTGCTTCATCGCAATCAGCTATAAAAGGCTATTAGAAATTATGTAGCCGGCTATAGAAGCTATTGGACATTGTACAGCCGGCTGTAGGTCTATGGTATTTTTGAACACAGATTCTACTGCCAATTTTTACCAGGGTCGTTGGAGTCTTATTTGACGTCATTTAAGAGGGAATCGATTCGATTCATTTTCAATACGGGAATTATTATGATCATATTATTTTTGACGGAGTGGTCAATGTGTAGATATTTTTTGGCGAATTGAACATTTAGATCGTTATTCATTGTAGTTCAGAGACATCAGAAACAAATACAGCAAATAGATGACAGAATTGTTAGTAGAAATTTTCTTTAGCTTTTTGACCATTTGGATGTAGACAGACTGCAGAGACAAATCTGACTCTTTCGTAGCAATTACAACGTTGGTTGGGAGACAGACGAGAGACGAGGAATTCGAAAAAATCGCAGTTTAAAGTCGCTGGTGCTGTTGCCAGTCTCAGGAACGATTCACTACAAACATTCATACCATTATTGGTAGCACACACGTATTGATGACATTATTGAAAATTAAGGCATAAATCTTTGATCCAATGTTTGGAAGAAGGGTTAGAAACTATTTATCGAAAACTGAAAATCGGTATTTTTGATCCTGACCCAATTTTTCCTAGGCATTGAACAATATTTGACTTTCCAGCTTGTTTGAAATTTGTTCAATTTCATGTATGTCATTCATACATGGTGTTTTCAATTTTTCCCCTATGCATCTGTTTTCAGGAATCGACAAACAGCCTCTAAAGTATGCTTGTGACAAATGCCCGAAAAAATTCGCACACGAAAATAGTTTAAGTGCACACAGAGCGTATCACACTGACGCCACACTTTGCGTAGCTTGTGGGCATCGTTACGCAACAGAATTTGCACTTCGGCGACATATTGAGTCTGTACACAAAGACCAATCGCCAGCACCACACGATTGATCTCTTCAAGGTGTCTGAATGGCTATTATGGACCTAATAGAAAGAAAGGGAAAAATTAGGTTTGTTAGCTATCGTCATAGGTAATTTTTTGTGGCTTTTCAATCGAAGTAAATATTTTTGATTTATGATTAAATTATTTTAATGCAATTAAAATATTATTTTGTTGGAATTTTAATCGTTTTTAAATATTTAATAATTTTCTCATTATTTTTCAAATGTGTCATTTGCTATTCATGTAGATAGTTGTAAAAAATTAAGACCCAAAAGATGCCCATTTTGCTCATTCACCATACTATACACGTAGTGGGCGCTCTTCCCGGAGATTTTTTCGAACGTGGACGTAAGATTTTAACATGCTATAATGCTGTCAACTCCGTTTTACTTTATGGGTATTCTTAATGGTGCGTAGCTGCGTCCGCGACGAAGATCAAAGCTAATTACAACTTGTGTTTATGCCTGTTTTTAGCCTAGTCCTCCACAAGTTTTCCATTTTTTAAGAAGTGTAGTTTTGCATTCTTAAAAGAGAACTTATTCATTCGTTTGCGCAAATCTACCCTTATTTCCTTTTAAAACTTTCATTACAATTCTTTATTGGCAATTTAACGCTGTCTCTTTACCTTCAAATTTTCCACCTATGTAAATCTCTTTTTCACAGGTGAAAATTTCCTCGCATTCGCCCCTGCTTCTTGTTTTCATTTAATTTTCGATCGACTCTTCAGTCGAATATTTTTGTCTGCACTCTGCATGAACCGTTTCATCAATTTTACCCATTCATTCTTCAAATTTTCAGGGCCGGATTTACCTATGGTGCATCGGTGTAGCTGCACAGGGCGCCAGATTTTGAGGGGCGCCAAATTTTGGGGTTTTTTTCCAAAATCTGCAAAAAATTGAGAATTGCGTCGAAAGTTCAGAGACTCTGATTGTTGATTGATTGTATAAAGGCAATGGAGACACACTATCTGACTATCTCGTAAGTTATAAACTAAAAAAAAACATTAACAATGTGAATATTGCATATTATTACTCCATATGTGCCTGTGCATGCATATGAAATGCCTATTTTTGTCTCACCAGAATTTTCTTCTGCAAAATTACATCAAAGAACCATTAATTTACTGCGTTCCGTCTTTTAAATGACCGAACCCTAGACTTTAAGGGTCAAACTTTCTCTTACTTTCGTAGTTAAAAGTAACAGGAACCTGGTTTCGGTTTCTTCCCCAGAATCATTCACTCACTCAAAAAATTAGAGTTAAAAAGTTAGAGTTAGCACGTAGTAACCAACGACGACCGTCGGGTTGGGAAATGCGCGGGCGGGGGAGGGGAGGACGTGCGAGGGGCGCCTCGAAAATTTCTGCACAGGGCGCCAAAAACGTAAATCCGGCCCTGTCGATAGCAGAAGATTCGGTTCGAAATTTAAAGTCGTAAATTTGGAATGTTTCTCATGGAAGAGATGACATAAGAACGGAAAGTTTGAAACACCGCAATGGAGATACGTGGTTTCGCACTTCAGTCGGTGCGATACGGACATCCATCAAGTTCAAATAGTTGCATCAAGTCCCCGTCACCGCCGACCGACGCGTTTGTCGATCGAATCAACTACAGGTAGTATGAGCAGGGAGTCAAAACGCCTTCAATTTTTTGAACGCAATACGGACATCCGTCGAGGTTGTATAGTTGTATCAAGGCGCCGTAGCAAGCGCGTCCCATTGTTCATCGTTACAGACGAATAAAAGTTGAGAGAGGAAAGTCATGATGCCTTCAATTTTATACATACATATTTTTGGGCAAAATGAGAGACGACGTTTCTCCATTTGCGACGTTGCAGACTTCCTTAGAAATTGTATTTTTCTTTCGAGAAGCTGGTCAACATAGAACTTAAATTCTCCATGATTTTTCGTATTCGATAGCAGAAGATTTGGTTCGAAATTCAAAGTCGTAAATTTGGAATGTTTCTCATGGAAAAGATGACATAAGAACGGAAATTTTGAGACACCGCAATGGAGATATAGTCCAGGCGCCTGGGAAGTCTACCTGGAATTTTGGGTACACAGCGATTTTTTTGGCTTACTTTATGTTTTTTGGGTCGCTGAATCCGAATCTGAAGTTTCCTATCGCGTATCTGGTGAGCATTTTCCGCCATTTTGAAAAAATGGCCTAAAAAGGCCTTTTTTGCGGTTGTTTTGATATAGCGGCTACGCATGAGAAAAAGTATCAGATTTAGTTAATGCTTTGAATAGCTGACAAAATTTGGAAGAAAATGGTATATAAATATGCTAGGATTGCTCAAAAATTGAGGAACCTCGGATCTCGGAACTTGGGAACGCTTCGGGACTTGGCTGACCGCGGCGAGCCGGATCGCGCGTTGACGGGTGCGCCGCGAAAACGTGAATGGGCGCGATGTTCACGATGCTGTATCTTCCTCAATTTTTAAGCAAATGTAGCATATGTATACACTATTTTCTTCCAAATTATGTCAGCTATTCAAAACATTAACTAAATCTGGGACTTTCTGCCATGCGTAGCCGCTATATTAAAAAAAAACGCAAAAAAGGCCTTTTTAGGTCATTTTTTCAAAATGGCGGAAAATTTTCACCAGATACGCGGTAAGAAACTTCAGATTCGGATTTAGCGACCCAAAAAACATGAAGTAAGCCAAAAAAATCGCTGTGTACCCGAAATTCCAGGTAGCCTCATTTTTAGCTACCAGGCGCCTGTACTAAAAGTCTATGCTTTAATTAAACAGGGGGAAAAGAAGTCGGGGTATAGGAACCCTCGAACAAACAAAAACAGACCCGAAATGTTATAAACCTGCACGTAAATGGGCCCGAAGAGGTTACACGGAAACGTACTGAATGACAGTTACTGTTATTATCTGCTCGCTAGGAGCACATTCGAATAATGTATTTTGCTACATCTTGGAAAAATCATGGCAGATTTTAAAGTGTTCATGTTCTTATACTCGTTGAAAATAGACGGTGAAAAAGTTGCAGCTTCGCAAATTGAGGTATAGACGTTTTTTCATCTTACTTTTGATGATGAGAAAATGGGTAACTGCGCAAGCGTCAGAGAGTAATATCAGTGGCAATCGTGATCTTTCGCCATCAAGTCGAGGCGATACTCTTGAAGGCGCTCTGAGCAACTATACCACCTCGGAAGTATTGCACAGTATCAGACGGAATTGAAGGCGCACTAACGTATGTAAATTCACTGGCATCCGTAGAGTCCTATAGATCGTACGATAAGCGACTCCTGTTGGAAATTGAATATAAAATAAATGAATGAATAATTTTTTTTAAAAAAAAAACAAACAAACAAAACGAACAGATTCATTTCATAACGGTTGAAGAGCGAGCCGATATCGAGGTTTAAGTTAGCTGAGAGTACATCGATTTGAAGCTGAACTTAAAAGGATAGATACCTCTATTGCAAAGTCGGATAGTTTCGAAGGCACAAAGTTAGTATTCTAGACCACATACGCCATCTTGGATTTTTAAACTATAAAATTTTGAGTGAAAATTCGACCTCTATGTGAAAAACTTCCATTGCCGCCAAGGCTCACAAAAAGGAATCAAACAGGTGCCGAGATAGCATCTTGGACACCATTCACTATCTTGAATTTTTGAATAATGAAAATCTGAGTTGAAATTCAGGTTTTCCGTCAAAAAATACCACGTGGTATTGAGTTTCAAAAAAATTGATCGATCAGGAGGCGCATATCGTACGATAAACGCTACCAGTCAAGTTGCCTACTTCAGTGCGCCTTCAATTTCGTCTGATACTGTGCAATACTTCCGAGGTGATATAGTTGCTCAGAGCGCCTTGAAGAGTTTCGCCTCGACTCGATGGCAGAAGATCACGATTGCCGCCGTCAATACACTCCAGGACGTTTCTTGAAACTCGGTACAGGGTGGCATTTTTTGACGGAAATCTTGAATTCCAACTCAAATTTTCATAATTTAAAAATCCATTATACTGGATGCGGCCTAAAATGCCATCTCGGAGCCTGTTCGATTTATTTTTGTGAGACTTGGTGGCAGTGGATGTTTTTCACGTAGAGGTCGAATTTTCAGTCAAAGTTTTGAATTTTAAAACTCCAAGATGGCAGAAGTGGCTTGCAGTGCTATCTTGGCACCTTCAAAATTATCAAAAATTGGTAGGTATCTGTCTTAAAAAGGAATCGTCATCAAAAATCTCGGAAAACAATTGAACTTTTGAATGACTGTCAAACAGTAAAAATATTTCATTCTCCATGAAGTATTTTAATGAAACGTCACGATGAGCTGTAAATTCTTAACAATTTCCAAAAATCGCCACATATTTTTTGGCTTAAAGTCATCAATTTTAGTCTGAAGTAATCATCGCAATTTTGAAATCGTCGCTTACTTTCTTACTCCCAGCGTTTAGGTCTCCAGAGATGCATGTACACAATGACACTAATTCTACCACACGCATAGGTAGGCATGCGTGAATCTATGCGAGTAACAAAGCTACCTGAACAAGTTGCATTGGTAATATAAATTAGTAACTTCGCAGATCAGCGGGCTGATTATTGAAATCGATAGACTAAACGATAGACAAAGAAGACATAGGGAAAAAAGAGCGATCCCATTGGTTGAAATGGGTGATTGTTGTAGACCAAGGGAGAAAAGGATGAACTGACTATACGATCCCTCGTGAATTGCCGTTGATTAATCTATTACTCACTTCATTTGTCCATTGTAACCACTCGCTTCCACTCATATAAACGCCTCATTTTTCCGTTGTCTCTTTGTTTATAGCTTTGTTTATCAATTTCAATAATCAGCCCGCTTAAGTTTGTCTTTACCTATTACCAAAAACTTGGAATTGGCGGCTTTCAAACCTGAACCGTAAGGTAATTGGATAGCTCTACCTACAGACTGATTATTTAAATTGGTAGACAAAGCGATAGATAACGAGACATAGGGAAAATGAAGCGATCTCATTGGTTGAAACGGATGACTGCTATAGACTAAGGAGGAAAATGATGGACTAACTATAAAGTCCCACGTAAGTTCCCGTTCGTTACTCGTCTTTTTTGTCCATCGCAACCACCTGCGCGCTTCCACCAACAGGATTGCTTCATTTTCCCTTTGTCCACTATATCTATCGTTGGCATACTCAATTATTTAAATAATCGAATGATCGATAATCAGTAATCGAACTATATAGCTAATCGGTCAAGAGATTAAACAACGACACAAAAATTGGGATAAAAGCTGTAAAAACAAGAGAGGGAGAGAGACATCAATCGACAGCGAAATAATCGATTAATCGATAATCGATAGTTAATCGCTGTTTTCGAAAAGTGCTGAAAATGGCTAGTTTGACCACTAAAATCTTTTGAATGTTAGATTTTTTGGAGCTAGGACACGTTTTTTAACATAATCTCAAATTGCTGATTAATCGTAAACTAACAATCGATTAGACGATTAATCGGATAACTGTAAATCGATTATTATGCACTCGATTAATTATTATGAATCGATAATCGAAACATGCCTAGTCTATGTTGTATCAGGTTTTTCGTCAAGAAATGCAGCCTGCCACCGAGTTTTAAAAAAATTCGAGCAAACAGGAGTCGCAGATCGTACGATAAACGCTACTAGTCAATTTTCCTACGTTAGTGCGCCTTCAATTTCGTCTGATACCGTGCAATACTTCCGAGGTGGAATAATTGCTCAGAGCGCCTTCACGCGTATCGCCTCGACTTGATGGCAGAAGATCACGACTGCCGCCGACATTACACCCCAGAACGTGTGGATTTACACAATTTCTCATCATCGACGGAGAGATGAAATACATCCATACCACAGTTTGCAACTTTTTCACTGCCTATTTTGAACACGTAGAAGAACACGAACACTTAAAATCTGCCGTAATTTTCCCCAGGTATGACAAAAAGCATTATTTGAATGTGCTGCTAGCGAGCTGATAATAACAGTGATTGTTGAATTTGCGAATTTTTGATTTCAGTCTAATGTCTAAAGTCTATGCTTTAATTAAAAAGGGGGAAAAGAAGTATAGGAACCCTGGAACAAACAAAAACAGACCCGAAACGTTATAAACCTGCACGTAAATGGGCCCGAAGAGGTAATAAGGCACCGTAACGTACTAAGTGACAATCACTGTTATTATCAGCTCGCTAGAAGCACATTCAAATAATATATTTTGCCACATCTCGGAAAAATCACGGCTGATTTTAAAATATTCGTTTACTCATTCAAAATAGGCAGTGAAAAAGTTGCAGCGTCGCAAATTGAGGTATGGGCGTTTTTTTATCTCACTTTTGGTGATGAGAAAAGGTGTACACGAGAACGTAAACGAGAAAACGCGTTAGGGTGTAACCTCAGCGGCAATCGTGATCTTCCGCCATCAAGTCAAGTCGATACTCTTGAAGGCGCTCTGAGCAACTAAACCACCTCGGAAGTATTGCAGTATTGCACAGTATCAGACGGAATTGAAAGCGCACTAACGTATGTGAATTCACTGGCATCCGTAGAGTCCTATAGATCGTACGATAAGCGACTCCTGTTTTAAATTGAATATAAAATAAATGAATGAATAATTTTTTTAAAAAAAAAAAACAAACAAACAAGACGAACAGATTCATTTCATGACGGTTGAAGAGCGAGCCAATATCGAGGTTTAAGTTAGCTGAGAGTACATCGATTTGAAGCTGAACTTAAAAAGGATAGATACCTCTATTGCAAAGTCGTATAATTTCGAAGGCACAAAGTTAGTATTCTAGACCACATACGCCATCTTGGATTTTTAAACTATAAAATTTTGAATGAAAATTCAACCTCTACGCGAAAAATATCCATTACCACCAAGTCTCACAAAAATGAACCAAACAGGTGCAGAGATAGCATTTTAGATCACATCAATTCACATTATTTTTCAGGATATCGCATGCTTCAAAAATCGCTTTAAAATCAATCAGAGGATTCGACAGGAATCTCGAAATTTTTTTCCACGACGAACATCGAGAAAAATCGACAGGGGTTACATGGACTAAATTTTTAGGGTCAAAATCGAAAGTTCGCCGATCAGGCCGAAACCAAGCAAGCTCGCTTGGAAATGACCCGCTGAGTGCGATTTTCCTGTCGGAAAAGCTCCGCGAGTCCGTCGCTTCGCGCTATCCGCGAAAACGCCTCCTAGCTAGAAACAGTCAAAAACTGGCCAGAAACACTCGTTTTCGACCAGGTTTTGACTGTTTCTTGCTTCAGGAAGCCTCGCCGAACCTCGGGACCGAGCCTCAAAAGTTCTCTGATGGAGCTGAGACCAGGATGGGTTCCTTTTAAGTGACCCGCTGAGTCCATAATTTTCAAGTGTAAAAAGCTCCACGGTTCCGCTGGAGCGCTGGAGCTGCGAATGATCACGAATCATAATAATCCTCAAAATCTTAAAAAAATACTCGTTTCCCAGCTTCGGAAGTCGCGGGGAGCCTCGAGATCGCGTGCAATCGATTCTACGCCTCGAACTTCGTAGTCCTAATTTTTTGGGAGTGTCAAGCTTGGTAACATGGGTTAGAATTTCGGGGTCTTTCAAAATTATGTGCAAGAAGGATGTCCTTCCAGGTCTTCTTCATTACAGTAAAATGTGGCTGGTGATTAGCCCAGTCACATTGTCACATGCCCAGATATAGTGAAAATACCTCTGCCATAGCATACATTTCTTTATTTCATTATGGTTTTCGGAGTAAACTGTGCCATTACATTCTTTTTTTTGCTTCTTTTACATTCCCTAACACAACTTGATTTTTAAGATCTGAAAAACTATGTAGGTAGTAGGTATGTTGTCAATTGTCTGACTTCTTAGTGGAAGGGATTTTGATGTGTTCTCAAAGAATCTTCAAACCACTAAAAGTCGTGTCTTAATCCAATTCCGGACAGTTTGGTGTTTCTAATACTTTTAGGTAATGTACACAATGCATCCGTGCACAGCTATGAAAAGACATTTAAATATTTAGTGGAATAAAATAAATAATTTCAAGTATTGTAAAATGAAAATGACATGTATTTCAAGAATTTTAGAAAAATCCATGTGAAATGAAACTTCAACCAGTAAACCAGAATTTTCTTCAGCTTCAAATTGGCAACAAAGAGGAAGGATTTGAAAAGCAGGGGGAGATTGAAACGAGCAAAAAAATCAAGCTATAAAAACTAATTATTCAATATTAGGAGACAAACTGAATTATTTTAAGAGGGAAATAGTTTATGCTAATATTGCAAGAAAAATTATATGTACTTCTTTCTGCGGAAAGTTTATCTTTTTGTCAATTTATCGAGGGTGATCTGATTGAGCTCTTTCTGGTGATGCAAGTACAAAATAATACCTACTGGAAGAAAAAAGTAAAAATTGCCAAATTGCTATCAAGAGCTGTAAAGATTAACTTACAGGTTCAGCTGCAAGGGACATATTCATTCTTTTTTTTTTTTTTTACTTACGTAGTAAATTATCATGAGTGGCGGTAGTCTTCTCTGGACAAAGTCTGGACACGGCAACATTGGTATACTTTATCTTAAATTAAAGAGAGGCAGTATTGAGAATGTATTCTTTGTTGCATCAATTTAAAATGAGTTCAATAGGTAGCTCTTGTCTCAAGAGCGACCAAGATTCTCAGAGAAGAATAGACCAAATAGAATAACAGCTTAAAAGGAGCTTAAACATTAGGAAAAATTATTCCTCATTCAATTTTTAGAATATGAATCCATTCATGTGATTACTATGAATTCTAACTTGAGTTTCGGAAACATTCAATCTTAACTGCTGAGTAACAAATCGTCAAAAAATATTTCCTTTTTTTGTAAGATTTGACAAAATCTGCTTGATGTAATGATAAAGGTCTATGCCTCCCAAGTCTACATCAGATTTCTCATTTATATTTTGAAGAAGCAACTCAAAGGCAATTGTTATCACCACTGAAAAATGTTGTACTGATCACGATTTTGAAGACCCCTTTCTTTCCTCTATACTTTCACAAAAACAGGATTCATAGGACTCAAATTACGGTTATTTTAAGAGTTGAAATAGAAATGACACCTTTTATATACCATTGATTTCATGTTGGATCAATAAAAGAAAATATCAAATCCAAAACTTTCATCTCAATTTGATTTATCACTCCATATGTATGAAACAGCGCATTAAAAAACCAATTCTCCGCCATGGTTACATACCTAGATTAAAAAACAATCTAGGTACAACTTTTCAAGATTTGACACATGCATTACATACATAGGTACAAACATAAATAAAATAAAAAGAAAATGAAAAACCCAGAATGAAATATTTGACAATTTCTAACCAGTACTCAACGTCTTAAATGAGGGCCCCAAAACTGACCAATTAAATAATAGTTAATTTACATTCTAAAAAGATTGAGGATTAGGGAATCCTCCTTTATTTTCTCTTACTTGCCTCATATAGTATTTTTCACTCGTGGCATGGAAAAACTGCCTACCAAAGAATCCATTCTTATAGCGTTTTGTCTTCTTTGGCAAATTGTTTAAACCAATCGATTTATGTTGATGGAAATACAGGGTGTCTCGAATCGAATGGCTTGAACTTCATGGATCAATCCTTCAGACCGAAATTAGACTATTTTGTTCTATGAAATTTTTCCGTTTGAGCCATTTTAAGGGAGACATATATTCCTTTGTTTATTTTAGACTTAAATTACATTGATAAGAATAGTCTGATTTCCTCAAAGACTGTCCATCAAATGCGTAACAGGGGGTAGAGAGGATGTGGACAGAAATCCGCAATTTTGTTTTCATGCATCAATACTCAATAGATAAGGACCTACGTCACAAGCGTTACTTAAGAGGGGAGGGTTGAAAAATCTGAAATTTAGCATTCCGCATTTTATGAAGAAATCGATCTCAAAAGTTCATGCCACTTTATTTAGGACACCCTAAAGGTACATAATTTCTCCGTGATTGAGACCACCTTCAAGTGATAAGCATCACAGGCTCCTATTAGAATGAAATTCGTCTGTTATGAACGATTTGACCGACCGCAAGCGCAATTGCATGGTCACCTCTCGTGAGCATCATTTAATCCATAGGAGACTATTTCCTTTACAAGGGTAAGTACTTCTTTAATTGTCAATAATGTACAAAAAGCGGATCAGGAAAGATCTCAAGAGGAGCAAATGATGATATGAACTTTGAATCTTTATTCATAAATATAAAAGTTAAAATAGAAAAAAAAAAGAAGAAAAAAGAGATCCAGATGAAAATTTAATTTGTCAACTTCTTCAGGGGCACTGAAATGGAAATGTTTGTAAGTAATATTAATAAACTGAGAGTATCAATCGCCTTTGATTCTCTTTTTCATAGGACAGATGGGACCTGGATTTTGAGGACAAAGGTGAACTCGGAACTCCAACTACTGAGTCAAACGCCATCAATGTTTGTTGAACTTTCCAGCCTTGGGAGAACTCAATGAAACTTTTAGGGCCCCCGTGACAAATCAATTTTCACCAGAAAATTTTAAAGATATTTACAGGGTCGTTTTACAGGCAAGACAAATTAAAAATAGTCTTATTGAAAAGAGTGCACACGTAAATTAGGGTTAGTAAAATAAAAAAAAAGAAGAAACTAATGAGGATAAAGAGAAAGTTATCTTGAAAAATACACTTAAAATCACATTTTTATTTGCATGAATAATTAGGAAATTACTGTCATTATTGATTTCGGACGTATACCAATTTTCCTGCCACAGAGGTTATAAATTCATGAATGCTTTTAGTAGCAATTTCTTGTTTCTTAAAGGTGACTGTCTTAGATAGAGGAAAAAACGAAACAGCGAGGGAAAAAAGCCCTCCACACGTATGTTCTGTTGACACTTGTGATCTACAGAATAAGTACTGGTTTCAAATTCAAATTTTTCAAAAATGAATACATCAGAGAGACTTATTTGTTGTTGAAGTAAATAAATTTAAGAGCAGTGAATGAAAAATATATGCATGGAAGCAAAAAAAGGCCAACAGGGGTAGAGGAGGGAGTCCAACAAAGATGCTTTGGTCAATCAATTTTTTGTAAATCTTAACAAACAGATTAAGGGATCCCTGGTCAACACACAAGTCATTTATAGACGAGAGTGTCGGTAATTTCACCCAAGTCCATTCAAATTCGGCCTAAAACTGATACCTCTTCATTGGGTCTTTTTCTTTAAATAATGAAAGATCAATTTTAAATTAAATTTGAGCACAAGTTGGCAAAATTACCGACACTCAGTTCGAGTAAATCAATTGCAGAATGCAGATACATACAGTATCTGCAAATCAATTTTTGATGGATAAATTAGATCAATTCCTAATATCAGTTTATGATGGATCGATTGTTACATGATAAGAGTTTGGCTTCTGATTGGTCAGAAAGTATTGTAGGTATTTTTTTCCCCATACTAAAGCCTACAAGGTGATGTAACTGGATGGTGGCAACACTTACAAGTTGGTAATATTGAATTTTGTCCGATGGAACACAGATGTAAAAATCAATCCTTATCAAGGCATGTTTTCTTAGGTACCCAGAATTGATCTTTCCTGGTAATTTACATGATGGAGGAAAAACAATATTACAAAATTGTAGAAATCACCTTTGTAACTAACAAAAAAGGAGATAAGAGGTAGTTTTTATATTACAGAAAAAAATAATATTAATAGTCTTAAGAATTAAAAACTGAGACAGCAAATTTTCAAATTCTTAGAATCCGTTTGGAGAGGAATTTATCAACTGGTCCTAGACACCATGGACTAATAGGCTATTGGGTGAAATCATTGACGGTTAACTCTTACACTATAGAAGATATCATGCTCTATAATTTTCGAAAGGTATATCTTTATTGAAATCATGAAAATTATTGTGATAATTCAGCTTCTTACATATAACCCTCAACATAAGATCCTGGGACATGTAAAAATCTGTTAAGCACAAACTGTAGAACTGATTTATGGTGAGTTTCATTTCAGTTTTTCCATTCATTTCTCTTACTTTGATTCATCAGTGGAAAAGTAAATCTTGGAGGGCCAAAGATGAATGCAAGAGGTTTGACTGAAATATAACATTTCTAGTTGACGATCAGTAAAGTTAAACAAACTATGTACTTGGATACTTAAACAAAGATGAAATTCAAAGGCATTGAGTGATGCAAGGGCATTTCTAGGAAAACATTATTTGAAGACGAGAACAAAAAAAAACTTAACTTTTATTCCCACCAAAATTCAGTTTGATATTCTGGTTTTTTTATCCCAAAAGAACCATCAACAAACGCATACAGAAACAAGCCTAGCAGCATTGGCTATGAAAAGCATTATAGAACTTGTAAAGAGGAAATCCCATAAAAGAAACTGTTCAAACATCCTGGTCAATCCACTATCAGTGTGAAAAGGCAGAAAAAATAAAAATATGGAAAGAGCAATCGAAAAGAAATACCTTTGCCACACTCCTAGCCCTGTATAATTATAATGACCAATCACAAAATTTTGCAGAAGATTCGTATAAACCATTCCATTTAGGCCACTGAATTTAGAGAACATGATTATTTTAAAAAGAAAAAGGCTGTATAGTGCCTTTCACATAAATAGAAACACTCAGATGAGAAACTATAAGTAAAAAATGGGGGAAAATTCAAATTCAAATAATTTCTAATACTGAAAAATAAGGGTTAAATTTTTTAAAAAAAAAATTTGGGGCCTTCAGTGGCAAATACAATATAAATAATGATGAAAAAGAAAGAAAAAATTTAGATTAACAATTACAGGGGTAGGTAGACATGTTGAAACAATTGCTAAGCTTCAGCAGTTGGAAATTTTTATTGGATTTTTGATAATGAAAGATGAAGTTCGATATTTATGGGGCGCTAATCAGGGTAAACTTTTACATGCTGATTGCGGACTAGATGAGATTATGTGATGCTCTTCAAAAATTCTACTTTCCTTTTGGAACATACTTTAAAGTTAGTTTTGAATTGCTCAAATAAAATTGAATAAAATAAAATACTCCTAGATATTCATTTACAACTCTGATAGGAACATTTCTACAAACTGGAGGATGGAAAAGGGGGTTCAGCAAAACTGCCATGGTTAAGTGAAATAAAGATAGATATAGGGAAAAAACAATTAAAACTTACCAAAATAATAATCTTAAACTACTCATTTAGAAAAAAATTAAATTATTAGAAAAATTACAGGGTCTTACAAAGGGTGAGGTCAAATCAAAAATTAGGAAAGTGAGACAGGCAACGTTAAAAAAACGTTAAAGAATATGATTGTGAAAAAAAAAACACAAAAAAGAGAAATGATAATTCAGAAACAAGAAAAGATTTAGTTAAATATTATCTTACAGTATTGAAGTTAAAAAACTCAATTCGTAGAAATTATTTTAATAATAATACATTTTTTTTGCACTTACTGATGCATAAAAATACTGCTTATCCATGATAATTCATTATGGTAACTGATACAATTATTTCCAAGAAGATTGAATATAAACAAAAGCCCAGAGTGTTTGCGTATTGAGGGTATTTGCACTCATCTGGAAAGACATTCTCGTTTAGTGAAAATAATTTTAGGAACAAACTCATCTCGGATGCTTTGCCCTTATCTTTGGCAAGTCAGCGACTGGTAATGTGTTTCCAACAAATTCTTAAATATCGTCAAAGTCATTGTCTTGCAATGAAAAATTGTATTTTAAAAAGGATCATTTTGAAAGCCATCTCCATCCATTTCTTACCTCAATATTTTTTTTAAAATTGGCTATAATCTGAAGTTAAGCTCTTTGTTCTAATCATACTCATTACCAGCCTGAAATAGTGCTAATATATTACTTCTGAAATTTTACTGGGCCAACTCATTTGTAATGGTTGGTTTGCTCTTTGGTAAAAGTACTGGTCACGGCATGTGATAGAAAATATTAAACAATTTTCAAGGAAAACTTTCCCATGACCAATAAAATGTTTCGTTCCCTTCAAACATACTTAAACGTAAGCAATGATATCAGGTACTAAGAGTCTGATTTCTAATTTTTGGAGGACTTTCATAGAGTGCTTCATTGTTAACAACTTTCTTTTTCCTGCCATGGAAGTGAAAAGCACGGGCAGACCCTTAAACTTGCAAACACTCTGTCTTAATTTAAAGATAGTAGAAGAGATAACTATGTCGAATTTGTGATCAGAAATAAGCTGATAATCTTGCAAATGTGCTTGCAAAACAAAACTTGGCTCTGTGCCTCAGCTATTTCTTACTTAATCTATCAGAAGACTTGATTGAGTTGTAGAAGAAATTCAAAACGCAAATCAACGACGTTACAATTACCCTTATTCTTTTCACTTATATCTTTTACAGATGAAAACTTCATTTAGAACATGCTTACAGCACAGAATCAGGATGATCCCTGAAATAAATTTGCAAGTGGAAGATAATCTAAGGACAAAAATTGTAAATGCCAGAAGATCTAAAAATTTATACTACAGAGCTTAAAGCCAATACATTTGTTTGTCAGAATTGCTTTTCCATGAACTAAAAAAAAATTAAATTGAAAAAAAAAATGAAATAAAATTGACCCATTGACTTTTGCTTTTCAGTTTCCAACTTAATCTGCAACTCAATGTATGCATGAGCCAGAACACTACTACTTTGCACAACTTGGTTCAATAATCTCTGCTTTTTAGTGTGTCCACAATAGTTAAGAATCATGTCTTTTCAATTTTAGCAAGGAAAATTCCCAGCACAAGAACTAGTCCACTACTTTCCGAAAGAAGAGGACAAACGGGTGAAAACGAAAGTACTCTACGCAAAAAAAGTTCTTGCAGGGACGAACATGTAAGAACTTTCCGCAAGATATTTTATCTGATTGTATACATTCCATTTCTACAATAATTCTAAATGGAATACCTAGGTACATCAATCTTTCAGTCTTTGAAAAGATGTCACAAACTCGACACAGAAATAGTTAATAGAATTCGAGAAGGAAACAACAATTGAAAGAAGGTCGAATAAAAACAACAAAGATAATCACAAGAATAATGAAACACACTCAATGATTACAAGAGTGAGGTGACAACAATTAACGCCTGTGTTAAGATGACGCACCTCCGTGAGCAAACGAAACGATTCGACGAAGAGCGAAGCGTTTCTGTGAAAAGAAGGATTTTATGCATTTATTACTTTGAATTGGGTTACACCTAATAATTGGTGGAGTCTCATTGGGACTGAGGATCACATTGTAACAGCCGGACAATTGACGGATCGCTTTTCGCACCCTCGATAAATTCCTCTAATGATAATTTACCATCTTGGTTCTTGTCCATTTGCCGGAATATTTTGTCTGTCCGCTTTTCAGGGGTAGACTCGTCTTCAGGCATTTTCATTACTGACCCAACCATTTTGTAAATTGCCTGCGGTTTTAAAAATACAAAGGAATTAATGAACATGTAAAAGTAGACTTACAAGCACAAGTATTAAAAAATGAAGAAACATTTAATGACTTTAACTGGCCTGGCCGGCAGGCCGATTATTGAAACTGATAGACAAAGCTATGGACAAAGGAGACAAAAGGGATATGGAGGGAGCCTAACTGGTGGAAAGGAGTGGTTGCAATGGACAAAGGAGGTAGGTAATAGACTAAGTAATGGCAGTCCATGAGAGATCCTAAAGTTAGCCCATCAATTTCTCCCTTGATCAATAGAAACCACCCATTTCAACCAACAGGATCGCTCCATACTCCCTATGTCTTCTTTGTTTATTGCTTTGTCTATCAATTTCAATAATCAGCCTACAGGAAGTTATAAACAGATCAGTTGCAGTCTCAGCCTTAAAATTTCCTCAATCTTGGAAAATGTCTTAACTCGGGAAAGAGGTCTAAGCTACAAGTTGTAACATTAATGGAAAAATGAGCATGTTCTTCTAATTTTTCTGTCCGCGCTAGAAAAAAAGGAGACGTACAATTTTCATCTAAAAATTTCCTTACACTATGCAAAAGCAGGTACTTGCAAACTCAACCATTTTCTGCACTCGATGAATAAATCACACCGATGTTTCAGGTATATGAATTTACATTTTGTTCGGGTTTGTTCTAACTTTGGTCTTGAAAAAAATATTTCACTTGTACACTTAATTGCCAAGAGACTTCAACACGAGAAATGAATCGGTAAGATGTGTACAATCCAAAACAACCAAACAAAATAGAGATAATCAGAGATTTGGGCATTGAATTTCAATTCATACATATTTGCAGAAAGACCAAACAAAGATGATTCTTTCAAACATTTTTGCCAGGAGTGAGTGTTGAAAAATCAGCACTTTTTCCCAGTAAGACTCATGTAAAATATTCACATTTTATCTTAAAACCTGGCAACCTTACTTACAAAAGAGCCACAGGAAACTGGTAAGTACTCACCGAAACTATTTCCAACATTTCCTGCCTTGAAATATATCCATTCCCATCTAAATCGTACATACTGAAAGCCCATTTTAACTTTTGCTCTAGCTTTCCTCTGGATGTGACTGACAGAGCACATAGGAATTCCCGGAAATCGATTGTGCCATCACCGTTTGCGTCAAAAGTTCGGAATACATGTTCAGCAAACTGGAAAACAAAACCAAGCATATAAGTAAGTAAATGGTGATTGTTTAAGGCTCCTGTCAGTAATACCAAATCTTTGCTCTAAATGCACTATGATGTGACAAAAATAACATCCGAGTCAATTGGAGATAGTTTAGAATTTTTATTCTTAATTTGAGATTTTAATTAATGAACGCCTAAGTTCAATCTGTGAGTGCTTTTCTCAGAGAAAAGCAAAGAACATGGGTCAAGAACTCCTTCGATCTTACCACCGATTAATTACTGAAATTTCAGTTACAGAAAAATGTGAAGGCCCTTGAAAGATATTTTTAAAATGTAAAGGCAACAAGATAAAGGGTTTTTTTTTTTTTTTTCTGCCACAGATGCAAGGTTTTGGAACTAACATGAAAAAAATTGTGATGATGCGCTAACTGGCCAATGTGTTTAATGCATAAGCCGTTCATGCTTAACTTCAATAAAAAAATATGTGGACTGATAAGTTATTCCTCATGTCAATAGTAGAATAATAAAGAAAAAGGTTCACTCTTTAACTACTGTTTTACTACTTGTCATAAAAATGTGTATGATGAAGGAGTTTTCAGCCCCCTACTTCACGGTCGGAGACATTTTTTTGTCCCAGATGCAGGAGCCGATAGACTCTATTCCTGATAAATTGTGCTACTAAATTTTATGTTTCTTTTCTATTACTTATTTAGATAATAAAAGTCATTACTTCTCGTTTTCATTTTAATAGCTTTGCAGATTTTAATGGACCACTAGACAAGGTACGAATTTAAGCATTCTAATACATGTTTCCGAAACAGAATTTCACGGGGAACACGATTTGCGCAACGAAAATTACTAAAATCAACTCCTAAGGAAGATATTAACGTTTTTATTTCACATTGGTTATGAGGAATTTGAAAGGCCCGCTCACAAGAAACTCAAAGCTCTACGTAAGTCAAATCGCGCACCACAACGGTTTCAGCGAGCCTCTCAATCGAGCAAACGTTCATTTCCCACCAAGTGTTGTTCAAACTATAAGCAATTTGCTATAACTGAGCCAAAGCGTCAAGATTGAGGTTGCCAGATTTGTATATCGCAGAGACTGTCATGATGACGTTTAGCGCGCGATGTGAATCACGTATAGCATTGAGTTTTCATGAGCGGGTGGTTTGAATTCACGCACCAAGAATCATTTAATTTCTTCGTGAGGAGTTGATTTCGGTAGTTTTTGTTGTGCGCATCGTGTTCTACGTGAAATTTTGGTTAAGAAACCTGTATCAGAATGCTGAAATTTGTACCTTGTCTAGTGGTCCATTACGAGGGTCATCCAAAAAGTAAGGTTCCCTACCTTGTATCTTCCGAACGAAACAAGATAAATCAAATCGGTAAAAACGTACATATTAGACGTACTCTAAGCTTTAAAACAAGCTCAAGTTTTTGAAAATCGGTTGAAAACTTCGCGAGAAAACTCAATTTTACTGAGACGACCTCCCGTCGTCGCGTGCCCACCTCTGAGGTGAGGATGCGCGGAGAGTCCCTCACTTCAGACTTGGCTTATCGCCTCTGAACATCAAATCGAAAAGGAATTTAAAAGATTATATCAAGTAGGCCTTACCTTACTTTTTGAGATAGTCTCCGCATCTTTTTTGACATTTCTGGTATCATTACAGCAGCTCTTTCATGCCTTCCGCGTAAAAGGTCTCGTCTTGGCTCCAAAACCAGTCATTGCGAGCGATCTGCACCTCTAAATTGGTTGGAAATCGCTTTCCACAGTGGGAGTTTTTCATCTCAGGAATAGACGAAAGTCACCTGAGGCTAAATTAAGAGAGTACGGAGGATTGGGGAAAAATTTTACCACGGTAAGCAACTGATTTGGAAGTGCAGATCGCTGGCAATGACTGGTTTTGGAGCCAAGACGAGACCTTTTACGCGGAAGGCATGAAAGAGCTGCTGTAATGATACCAAAAATGTCAAAAAAGATGCGGAGACTATCTCAAAAAGTAAGGTAAGGCCTACTTGATATAATCTTTTAAATTCCTTTTCAATTTGATGTTCAGAGGCGATAAGCCAAGTCTGAAGTGAGGGACTCTCCGCGCATCCTCACCTCAGAGGTGGGCACGCGACGACGGGAGGTCGTCTCAGTAAAATTGAGTTTTCTCGCGAAGTTTTCAACCGATTTTCAAAAACTTGAGCTTGTTTTAAAGCTTAGAGTATGTCTAATATGTACGTTTTTACCGATTTGATTTATCTTGTTTCGTCCGGAAGATACAAGGTAGGGAACCTTACTTTTTGGATGACCCTCGTACATCCGGCACTATTAGTGTTACCATGAGTTTAGTATGCAAGTAATTTCTACTTTTTGAAAGGTAAGAAAGTTATAGTTTAGAAAAAGGGCAAGATCTTTGCCTAGTCCATGAGTAAAATTCACTTTGCCAAAAGTGAATATAATTTTGAGAATAAAAATATTTTATGGTAAGAAATCGTATATAAGTACGAAGTATACATTAGAGTGACTACTATAAAGTATTTGTTAGAAATAAAAAAAATAGTGAGCATTGTTGGTTCAATAATTACCTTTGAAGCATCACCGTAAGGGAAAAAATTTCCATAAATTTTTTTGAACTCCTCCACACTTAAGTGACCACTGGGGCAGTCTTTCAGGAATCCTTTGTACCATTCTTGGATTTCCGCATCTAGAAAAAAAACAAGAGCAAAAATCCATTCTCATTAATCAGGTGATCACTTTCAGCAGAAATTCTGCTTTGTTACTGGCTCAATTTTGTCATGTTGATCTTTTATGAAAAATACTTTCAAAATGCATTACCAAAAAATTGTACATTAGTATTTTATAGACTCTTAAAAAGACATTCTGCTGACATTTGAGATAAATATTCAGACACTTTCGTATATTTCAAATAAATATTGAAATACGAACTGATTGCGGCAGACAAACGGGTCGTAAGATAGTATGTTGGAATTGTTTAGCAAGTGTGCGTTAAAAATCAGCATGAAGCTGAAAATCTCAATACAAAGGGAAAAAGCTCATATGAGCACAATATAGCATATCTCTTTGAGGGAAAATTGTGCTCATATGAGCTTTTTCCCTCTGTATTGAGATTTGCAGCTTTATGCTGCTTTTTAATGCATGTTGGCTAAAAAATTCCAAAACGTTGAAATACTTGCATCCAGGCAAGGGGAAGGATCCAAAATGCTGACCGTTTGCCGCTATCCAGCATTTTTGCCTCGCAACATATTTCTGATTTGCCTTGTTGGACAAACATTCTACTTCATGGCAAAGAATCAAATATCCTAATAAAATTTGCAACTCTCCCGCTTTTTTTAAGAATGGACCACTAGACAAGGGCTAAATTAAGCATAGTAATAAATGTTTTCTCATCAAAATTTCACATGGTTGAAACACAACAAAAATTACTGAAAATGACTCCTAACCAAAATGTTAACGTTTTCAGACATATAAATTCAAACCTTGGCAAAAAAACAATAGTCTACCTGAGTTAAATCGCTCTCTCGACTTTATCATAACACTCTCTGCAGTATGAAAATTTGACAACCTCAATTTCAATGTTTCGGCACTATTGTTGTACGTTGTGAACACTTTTTTGAACAACACAGGACAAAGGAAGAACACTGCTTATTGAGAGGCCTGCCAAACCGTTGGGCAGTGTGCGATTTGATTCAAGTAGACTCTTGTTTCTCATGCGAGTGGGAAATTCAAATAATTCCTACTCAATGCTAGATAAAAACGTTATTATTTTGGTTTGGAATTAATGTCAGTTAAGTTCGTTCTACAAATCAAGTTCTGCTTGTAATGTTGAAGTGGAGACATACATCAGGATGCTTAAATTTGTACCTTGTCTGCAAAAAAAGTCATTACTTCAGAAAATTGCCTCTCGTTGGTTTCAATCTTGCAGAAAGATCACGAGATCCCGCATTTTTTGCGCCCCTGTCTGACTCTCTTAAGGTCTATGGTCACCCTCGGAAGAAAGTCCCTAGGGAATAATGATACGTATTGTAAATAATAATTTGAGTATTACCTGTGAATTCTGTATTCTGCCTTAAGTCCTGCAAAACCTCTGGTTTCAATTTGCTGTTCTGCTTCCCCATCTTTATTTAAGATCAACCACTGACTCTCCTTCGACAAATGAGAACCTAGAAAAATCAAAAAGCTTGGAATAAATAAGTGTTACTGTTTGTATATTTAAAATGATTCACTCAATTATTGCACTCAAAATAAAGAGTGATTACAGTAACTTATTTTCTAGTTATATTTCACTTTTAAACTACTTTGCAAGTTATGCTACAATAACACTGGATCAACATTCTGTAACTGTACAAGATGCATCTAAATTCTTCCGTGTGTATATTCCTCTCATTTTCAAACACAAATTTAAAAATTTAAACGGAAAAAGGATACCAAATATCTAAAAAAGAAGATGATGAATACCTATTCAAGAGTGACAAAATTGCCGCAGATCAGACCAATGCTTGCAACAGCATGATGTTTTCTCTTCTCCAGAAAAACAACAGAAAAGAAAAAAACTGCTGCCAGAATTGAAAACAAAAATGAACGTGGATTGTGTAGATTTTTTTAAAAAAAATCTATGGAAATTACAGAGGATGAGAGATTTTAGAGCGGGAACACAATTTTTGATTTGAGCTTGAATTGGAAGCAAAGAATGAATTTACGATGAAAATTGAATAAAAACGGACTGCGCAAGGTTCGTCAAATGTTGAAAATCTTAACAAGTAACACACTTGCATAGAGAATCATACTCAGTTGTGTTCATTGCTGAGGGTGAGAGGCAGTCTCAAAACCCGCCCAACTTATTTTTTTCATTTATTTTGCGCAAAAGAGTTCCTTAATTTTTAAAAAAAAGTACGGAACTTGAAACTTGTAAAGATGAGCCTTTGGGAAAAGAAGGATGTTCTTGTGCCAGAGAGTAAGACTATACCACAAAGATATTCTAAAATTTAAAAGTAACAACTTAAATATATGTTATACTTGAGGAAGAAAGAGAAACATGTTATTTATAAAAGAGGCAAAATTTTTTATGTATTTATAGTTTGGTAAAATTGACAACAAATGTATAGCAACATTAAAAACAAAAATAATTGTAAACCAAAGCAAGTACTTGACAAAGACTGAAGATTTGAGAAAGAAAAATCACGTAACATCGTAATATTATTCACAACATTCGATTAGCAACTAGATTTTATTAGGTAATTTTCAGAAAATAAAATCAGATCATAGATTGGTAAATAAGAGAGTAAAGAAAGAAAGGGCTGTTTGGTACTTGCATGAAGTTATTTTCTCTTAGAGACAAATGAGACTGGAGATTTCAGGATAATACAGGGTTTAGGAGCAGGCAGTTGATTGAGTGCTGAACGAACGGCAGCCAATTCTGAACAAATGAGCCTGATAGCTAACCGATGTGCGTTGATAAATAGTGTATAAAAACACTCATGTCAATAATTGTGCAAAGATAAATGCTGGATCGAAAGATAAAACATGAAAGTTTGGCAGTCAGAGAGTCAATTATTGTGACAAATTAAGAAAACTGACATTGTATTACTTTATGTTTGGTAAATTCTCAATCACTTGCCTCTTTGTTACATGACAAGTAGTTTCAATTTCTTTTAAAAAGTCATTTGTGCATAAATTCCATGAATTTCATGTCTAAAATCTGTTGGGTAAACATTTATGTACCTTTGGTAAAACTGTCATGTCAAGAGCGTGCTTTGATAAATAATAAGTAAAAAGCTGAAAGCACTGGTTCAGCTTAAAAATTTTAAAAACAATCGTTTTTAGCGCTTGCATCTTGCGCGTGAAAGTATTGCAGGAAAAATACTAAACATCCCTTTCTACAAATGTTTTCAACTGACAGGTAACTTTTGATAAGAATGTTGGTGTCAAATAAGTCTAAAAAGCGAAAAGACTTACGGAGAATGTGAACAAAATGATACCTATATTAATTAATAGAAAAAGATAACGTAAAAATTGGTAAAATTGAAAGATAAGAAATATTGTATCATCTAAGAGTATCATAATTGTTATTTACAGCACAGATGATTATTGTACATGAGATAATGAAGTGATAAGAACAGAGCTATGCAGGGAAGATTCCTGGCAAAAAAGGAGAGATGAGAAATAGGAGAATAATTTCCATGGAAAGATTGACAAGAAGTGATGCTAATGACTATGCTTAAAATTACTGGCATTTTCAAGCATGTACGTGAAAGGAAAAAAATTTAACTGGACACCAAGATATGACACCATTCTTAATGACAAGAACTGATATAATCCGAGATTATCTTGCAGAATGGACAATTTTAAAGTGCCGATCATTTTCCTAAACTTACTGAATAGAATACTGAAGTGCCATGAAACACCCCTCTTTCCATGAAGTTTTGACCATGACTGGAATATTTTAGGTACAGGTGCTATTTGCTTGTCCATAACAAGTGTTGAGAATAAAATCGGGAGGAAGAATCAGCAGAAATCTTTGAATTCACCACAGTCATTCAACAGATATGTTCAAGAGATTAAGTGATAATCGTGTAAGATTTTTTTTAAAAAAAAAATCCCTTGTAGCCTCTCACATTTTAAGACTACGGACTGCAAATATTTCAAATCCTTAAAAATTCTGAGAAAAGTGCAAGAGCTTAAGACTTACACAAAATTCATCACACATTCATGTATTGGTAATATTAATGATTTTTAAATTAGGTAGAGAACACACAATTTCAAGAGTGCATATTTTGGAACATGATTTAGTACATTTCCTGGTGAAATAAATGATTATGTAAGGTAAATGAACTGTTTGAAAAAAAAATCTTCAAAGAAGAGTTATCTTTTGCTTTAGTTATAAAATGATTTTGATACAACTAAGAACACATGAGATAGCTCGGACGAAAACATTTAAAGCTGATCTTCTTTAGTCTTGAGAAAAATGTGAATGAAAGTACCTCAACAGAAGTAGTACGTTAAGTACTTAAAAGTTTCATAGGTCGTGCATTTTTTTTGTGGTTAAAGATAGATAAGCATGTAGTGTTACAGCAAAAGAATTTTGAGGGTGACAAGAAAAACTTGACACCTGTACAAAAATTTGCGTACAAAATAATTTATTTACAACAACAGGAGAGTGATTCGATGCATTGATACATTCTCTTCCCAACTTGGGAGCAAGAAAAACTATGATAAACGGTTTTTGGTCATAACTGGAACCCGTAAACTTTACAAGAGAACATGGTTGTCTTCACATGCGCTACACAAATCTTGAATCTTTAAGTGCATAGTCCAGGGCTCCACAACAACTTTCAAGCGATAGATTTTTGGACACGGAAATCTTAAAAAAAGAGGTACGTATTTAAAACCTCTTGAGCATCGGAAGATTTAACGTTTCATACTGATACAATCGAGGAACTTAGAATAATGTCAAGAGAGTTACTGTTTTCATCTGGACAAGCGAAAAACGACAGTTACACCCAATCTTAGAGCAACAAGAGAGTTTTCAAATACTAACAAACAAAACATGTAAACGATGAAGGAAGGGATGAAATAATTTCCTACTATAAACACAGTGCAGATGGCAGGATTTGATGATTAGGAAAAAGGCGTAACTGCAATGAAAGTTTTCGAGACTCACATAGACAAAGGAACGCTGGTAGTAAGAAACTGACGTCAAACGTTAACTGGACTCAGGCCAATATGACAACAGTAGTAGCATGGTTTTACACAGAAACTTGTATAAAGATGTAGATGGAAAAATGATAAAAGCAAACTGCTGTCTTCTCTCCAGAAAACTGAATTTTGCATACCTATTTAGTGTTGATGCAAGTACAATGACACGAAATATTGAAACTGTGGCATTATTTTTGAGCAGATATCTGATAATTTTTGATAAAAGGTAGCCTGACAACAACGATTGAAAATTTTGAATGTGATTTTCTTGAACATCATTTTACTACTCACAAGGGTTTTCCACTCACTACCTTGAACGTTTTAAGATGAAAAATTATGCATGATTTAATTCATGAGAGTGACACCTACAAAAAAAACTTGATTGAAAGAGGGGGAGGGCATGTTTGGAGAAATCAGATAATACAAAATAATGCTCCAACAAGTACGGGTACATTGAAAACTCGAACGGAGGGGAGCTATACCGAGGAAGAGTATAGGGGTGATGAACAGATGATCTTATTCTAGTAGAAGTATTTAAAGGTATAAAAATAGTGAGTGCAACTATAAAGAAACGGATATCAGCGCAGAGTTTTTGTGCAGCCACATTAAAAATATACATGACTATAAATATATACAGGTTTTTTAATTAAAAAATCAAATAAAAATAAAACAGAAGAATGAAGAGAGTAAAATGCTGTGCTATCGTTTTTTGAAATACTTAAGCTGTAATTTTCGCTCAACTCAAAAAGCATCGATACCTCCCTCCTTTCAATGATAATTGGTTAATGGATACATATTTTTTTGGAGGCGGGTAACTCAAAAATGTTCAAACAATGCTCTGCTTTAGAGACAACCTTTTGCTGCTTAAAACACCTTACTTTTAGACAATTTCGGGGTAAAGAATTGTTGACATAGGCATATAACTGATTATTTAAAATTTGAATTTAAATTCAAACCGGCTCTCTTTCAAAGATTGTAAATACTGGTACTCGAGATCACATATTCATTTAATTTAAACACAAAGGAAATTTACATCATTTGGTTTAGTTGTTTGCAAGTCATTTTTAATTTGAGAGATAGGTTGACTGAGGCTAATAAAGGCCTAAGGAAAAGACACATCGAGACATCCTTTGTGGATTACTAACGAAGCCTCAACTTTCTAGGTTCATTTCCAACTGTTAGGGCTTGAAGATACCTACTAATTATTTTAAAAAAGAAGTTCAAACTTAAAAATAGGTGAATGATAACCACCGACAAAACAAGAAGTACTTAATCTCACTCTAATCACTGACACCAGTTTGTCTTGTGGTTACTACTTATGAAGTTCACTTTATTCTCACCACATTTTAAGTTTGAACACGTTTCGTTTAGATTAGTATTTTAACATCCTGATAATTGGTATGGTGCCTTAAAAGTTTTAAAATAACCATTGATCTTGAAGGAGTGCTATAAGTAATAGATGAGCTCCTTTTTTCTTAGGTTTTGGTCGACTTACTTCTTGCACAATCATGTTTCTAAAACACGTGATGAAAATCTACTAGATTACTAGGGCAAGAGGATTATTCATACTTTTCAAATTTGTGGATGGTTATTCATCAGAAATGTTCATAATTTATTTATTAAGTAAATATGACTCCTCCAACATGAAAATCAGTGCACTTCACTCAGAAGTCCAGTGGGAGATTGATGTTTACATACATAGGAAGAAATTACGCTTCAATTAGCATTACTCAGAGGGACTTTTGAAGCTCTCGTAGATTATGTTAAAATATATTTTAAATCTTGCATCTAAGAATACTAACTGAGGTTGCTTTATGAATTCACATGTTAAATCTGTTGAGTGTTACTGATTCAACAAAACAGCGCCCCAGCTCTAAGTATGAGTAAAATTCAACCAACCATCAATAGGTATCCTGCGATGAAAATTTGCGCGCAAGCAAAACCTTTAGCTCATGAGCTTTTTACTAGATTCATGACCGTGCATGCAAATGTCCTCATCACAAAAAGTAATAGTTACTCAAAAACGCAGGGCATATTCTGGTAACTTTGAACATTTACGAGATACCCAGTATAAGGTTAAAAATAGGCGTGCGTTCCAGTTCAAAACCAGACAGATAATACTTCAGATGATGATATACATTTGCATGGTCCAAGATGCAAACTTTACGGACAATTTGGAATGAGTCTAGTGAAGATTCGCCACCTAGGTACAAAAACGATACCACAAAATGAAACTGGGAGGCTCTTAACTTCCTTTAAATTTGAATTTCAGAAGTTTGTTAGGGTACAGACCTACACCAAGGCTGTGCGATGTTAATTACATGAAATTCGAGCGAAAACTTAATTTTCAAGAAAAAAGATAGGTACTCACATTGAATCAAACAATAGTCAAAAGTAAAGCGCCTGGGATGAACTTGATAAATGATTTTGAAAAATCAGAAATTTCCTTGATGCTTAAGTCTGAAGTAGATTCAGAGATTGCAAAAGAAAAATTATCGTTGAATATTATTTAGAGAAAGGAGACGAACACCTAGACAGAGACAGTCGATAGACGAAATCAAAACAAATGTTGAGGTTAGGGCCAATGTTTACGTTATCACCAGTCACCAATCATCGGAGGCAGGCCAACAACGGCGCGTATTTTAATTTTCAGCGCGCACGTTTGAAATTGCGCGCCCTTATGAAGAGTTGCGACACGATAATGAGGCAGAGATCATTCTTTTTGCACAACGTCAGAACTCATGTGTCAATACTGATGTCAACGAATTATGATGCAAAAAACCTTAGCCCACAGCTAATTCCATGGTGAGGGGCAAATGACTACAGTCAAAAGAAAATAAAATTAACATATTGATAAGCATCCTGTCCCTCAACTCTATCACTCTAAGCTGAAATAACGCATCTTCAACAGGATGTTTTAGTTCCTCTTCTCGCTTTAAAATGTTTTTCTTTCACCAGAGAACTTTAATGCAATTCTAGGAGTCAATAATGATAGAGTTTTGATCAAGTTTAGGGTATTAATGATGATTTTTTATAGGAGCCGCTCCTCTCCTTCAGGCAAATTTTTCATTTTCTGCCAGAACGTTTTTCCACCCTCTCCCATACCTATCCCTATTTAGCTGAAATGAGGCCTTTGGTGAAATCAAATGACATTAGTCTCTTTAAGGCTGTTTTCTCTGTCCTCACAGTCGCATAAATCATTAATAATTTCGTGTGCAAACCAAAGTAAAACATTTACGAACTTTCTGTGAAGAATGAATCCAGACAAGACTGCAGTGATTCTTGTGCGATAGAATGTAATGTCTGCAGTCTTATCTTGACAAGAAAAACTAATAAAAAAAGTAACTCTGATTGAATGAAACCTCATTCATTATCAACACCTATTACGTGTGGCATGATGTTGAGCTTACAATTTTGCCAGAACAATTTCATCTAGAGGAAAAAATTCTTAACATGGCGGTCTTAGCGGCCATCTTGGAGGTATAGGTCGAACATGCTTTTGAGTTATCCCAATGTTTGAGATGCTTAAAGTAACGTTTGATACATTGAAGAAAAACATGGGTAATGAGTCCCATGGTCGTAGGTTTGATTATGGTGCAAGCATCTTGGATAGTTCTTCATCTTGCAAGCAGCCTTTGAGGAATTCATCTTGTGTCAACTGGCCGTCACCGTTTTCATCCATTTTTGCGAAAATGTTTCGTGCCCGTTCTTCCGCAGAATCAGCAGGTCGGTTTGCTGAACATGCTCCAAGCATGTCGTAGATTGCCTAGTAATAAAAAAAGGAAACAAATTAATACGAGTTCACTCTCACTAAAGATCCTATTCAAAATAAATGGCCTGTTCTAATTTTACTCTATTTGTTATCCTTTTACCCAAGTAGCAGAGCTCGCGATAAGTTGCGATTTGATCGGAGAATGTGTCGTGATTTTATCGACGTTGATTTATTGCAATATAATCGGATAAAAAATTGCGATATTATCGTATAAATTTGCAATAAAATCGCGATTTACCGCAATATTATTGAGCGAAAAATCGTGATAGATTGGGATAAAATTTCTATTTTATCGAACGCGATTTTACGGAGATAAAATTGCGACAAGATTGAGGATAATCGCTCAGAAGTTGATGATCCTAGCAATTTTATCGCCAAAGAATCGTAAAACAATCGCAACTTGATTGCAAATTATCTCCATTTTTCTGTTTAAAGAATGCTACTTGGGACATGGACTTAAACAGAGGCCAAATTCAAGATTGACAAATTGAATGTCAGTCATCACCTGAATGCATTTGTATTGATCCTACCTCAAAATTTATTATTTAATGTTGCAACAAATCATTCACCGATCTTCTCAATATAAAATAACGTGGCCGAAATTTCTCAATTAAGTGGAAGATCATTGAACCTGTGTAATAAGGATGTTTTTGAGAAAGATTCTTTTCCGAGCTCATTTAAATTTCCTTCCTAATGATATAGGGTAGTAAGGTAAGGTGTGTTATGGGTGGCACATGTTTCCCTCTTAAAACTACTTCTTTGAAAGTTACCTATGTAGCCTGGATTACCAATTTTAATTTCATGATGTTTTTATGATGTTTGTTCAATTTGGGTAGTAAGAAGAATTTTGAAATTTTCCCAGGTAGCAACAGAGATTTTTAGTCAGCTGAACTCTTTACGTTTTCGAAAAATCCCTTAAAATGAAGATACTTTTAAAAAAATGAAGGATGGATAAGTTCCGCAGTCAAATCTTACTCACGCGAGTCTAAAGTTAAAATATTCCTAAAAATCTTGTAATTTATCTTTTATGAAATATTTTTGGGTAAAGGGGGGGGGGGTGTCCCAAACCTCTGCCCCCTCCCCCGTCTGCACCACTGTAAATTTGAAACATTTTTTTAAAGAATTCCTCCGTAAATTTGAGAGAAAACTTCTTATGCATGGTCAAATATTCTAAATCAGATTCAAAGTAAGAACCTCTTGCTTAATTTCGACTGTTTAATCGTTTCAAGATATGAATAAAAAAATTAGTTTACATCTAAAGGCTGTTTCAACAATTTCCAGCGCGTATTAATGTCGACATCCGAGTAAAAATGTTTCAATAGATGCAAATTTTGGCAATTTTAAACTCTAACATTTCTCAGAAAGATTTGACGGTGAACTTCCATACGAATTCGGAACTTAAATAACGAGGTTGACGTTCTAAACATCAACAAATTGACAGTTCAAAAACATGAAAACATCTGAAAATTTTGACCACCTGCCTAGGTATTTAGGAAAATGCCTGATATGACAAATTTAATTTTTATCTTTTTCTATTCTTTTTTTGCACTTTTATATCTGCAATTGATAAAAGGTTTCGCTCACCTGAACGATTTTCGTCATCTCGTGAATGTCTATGACACCATTTCCGTCGACGTCGTACATTCTGAACGCCCATTTTAATTTTTCTTCCGGAGTCCCGGATGAGGTCACATCGATAGCCAACAGGAATTCCTTAGAACAAACAAAGAGAATAAGCCGTTATGAGTGAAATAAGTCTGGTTTACTTTTTAAAAAAGAACGTAGAACACGATGAAGAATAAAGCTATTGAACGCCACATGGCTTCCCATTGAAGTAACCAACACCTTGACTAAAAGATTGTTTCATTATACCGTTTCATTTAAGCTACATTTGAACTAAATCCCAAATCCCCGAAAAAGAGGCAAAAAAAGACCCTTCCTTTTGACAGGTTCTTTCAAAGGCTCTTATAAAATTTCACCAATAGCGATTATTGAAAGTTATCAATATTGATAACTTTCTGAGGTAGGAAAAAAAGTCGCTTGGATCTATAGTGTCCAGACTCTTAATAACATTGACAAGAAAAAATACTCTTGATTCAATCGGACATTTCCTTGAATCGAAGAGCCGAGCCTCTGATTTAAGCAAATTTCCTTCTGACTCAAGCAAAAATCCAATTAAATCAGGAGCATTTTTTCTTGTCAACATTTTCAAGAGTCTGGATTCTGAATCAAAGCTACTTTTTTTTCCAGTGTGTTTCTTCTCCATATAAATGTATGTAAGACAATCGATATTTAGTGAGTCAGCTTGTCTCGCCTAAATCGATATTTTTAAAGGATTCAAATAAAGGACAAATTTCCCATCCTACAATATCGCCACTGCCTTCCATCCCTTATCCAGAAGCTCATGAGTTGATTTCGAGAAATCACTGAAAAAAAAAGTTCGGTAAATCCGAACTAGTTAGGATCATATGGAACCACGATTTTGTTCGGTACACACAAGCGAATTATTCGGTCTGCTCAGCCGAACTGTTCGGTCCACTGAATCGAACTGTAAGAATTTATTATGCTTCGGTCGCACAGACCGAATAATTCGGTTGTGTGTACCGAACAAAACCTGGTTTCATATGATCCTAACTAGTTCGGATTTACCGAACTTTTTTTTTTCACTGAAGGCTGGCAACGCTGCCGAGCCGTCGCGGTTAGCGAAGCGGAAGAGAAGGCCACTTTCGGACGACAGCACGACGCAAGGAAAGCGCAAACACGGGACCGCAGGGCACAGACAGTCGCGAGCCGGGGAAAAAAGCAATGGGCCGTAAAGACGGGCGACCGGAAAAATATATTAAAAAAAGAGCCGCCCAAAAAAAACCAATTTTAAGGTGAGGACGAAGGAAAGAGCCGAGCGAGAACGAGGGAAATGATTTATCACGGGCCGACCAGAGGTTTTCTTATCCGCGCGGATATTGGCTCGCCGCGGGTTTTAAGGGCTTTCTCCGGGGTCAATCGATACGCATCGCCCAGGGCCGAGGGCGCCCGCTCCGGTAAATACTTTTCCTATAACCATGTCAGCCGCAGTCGATTGGACAAAAGGCTAAAAAAAAACCTAGAGGAGAGGAATTCACCAACACGTGGAGACGTTTTCGATCATGGTGTCCAGGGGTCCTATTCATGGTCGTAAACAGCTCTTTTCCTTCAGGAGACCCCGTTTGGTTTACACTGTGATGAAGGGTGGGCTAAAGAAGCCCTCAAAATAGAATCATAAAAAAAAAAAAAAAAAAAAAAAAAAAAAAAATTATTGCGGTTGCAGAATCCTCAAATGTATTAAAGACCTCAAATAACTTTTCTTTAAAAACAAAACAAAAAACAATTTTTGCTAATCTTTAGTAAAATTTCGCGGTGTAACTTCGAAAATGGGTTCTTGAAAGGGACTATCGCGATTCATTGGCGAGTCCACGGGGGGGGGGGGGGGGGGGGG